>PVKV010014515.1:0-13224 GCA_004027835.1 Alouatta palliata
CGTCTTCCATGGGTTTCTGTGCCAGCCTTTACGCCAGGCCCTCTGTCATCTTCCGTGGGTTTCTGTGCCAGCCTTTACGCCAGGCCCTCTGGCGTCTTCCATGGGTTTCTGTGCCAGCCTTTACGCCAGGACCACACTGTTTTGATCATAACAGCTTTTAAGTAAGTTTTGAACTCAGTATATATGAATCTTTAAACTTTGTTCTTTTTCAAGGTTGTTCCATTGTTTGGGGTCCTCTGAGGCTCCATGTGAATTTTAGGATGTGTTTTTCTATTTCTGCAAAAAACGTCACAGGGATTTTGATAGGGATCGCATTGAACTTGCAGACCACTTTGGGTGATAGTGTCAACGTAAAATACTAAATCTTTCCAGAGTGAGACTCCGTCTGATAACCCATGTTTACGGATTGATTAATGTGTATGAGACACGCTGGAGTGCAGTGGCAAGATGTCTGCTCACTGCAACCTCTGCCTCCCGGGTTCAAGTGATGGTCCAGCCTCAGCCTCTCAAGTAGCTGGAACTAGGTGCACGCCACCACGCCCAGCTGTTTCTGTATTTTTAGTCGAGAAAATGTTTCTTTTTTTTTTTATTTTATAGACGGGGTTTCACCATGTTGGCCAGGCTGGTCTTGAACTCCCGACCTCAGGTGATCCGCCCGCCTTGGCCTCCAAAGTGCTTGGATTACAGGCATGAGCCACCACGCCCAGCCAGTCAAGACAGGGTTTCACCATGTCAGCCAGGATGCTCTCGATCTCCTGACCTCATGATCTGTCTGCTTGGGACTCCCAAAGTGCTGGGATGTGAGCCGCCGTGCCCAGACCATGTTTTCCAACCTGTTTATAGCTATGAACTTCCATCTTATCACAGGCTTGCCTATCATGTACACGTTTCCTGTAAATATGGTGGCTTTTCATTTTTATGTCTCAAGGTACTTTCAAATTCACACAGTGATTTCTTGTTTGACCATCGTTTAAGACTGACTGAGCAAGGGACAGTGGCTCACGCCTGTAATCCCAAAACTTTAGGAGGCTGAGGCGGGAGGATCACCTGAGGTCAGGAATTCGAGACTTGGCCAACATGGTGAAAACCCATCTCTATTAATAATACAAAAATTAGCCAGGTGTGGTGGCGGGCATCTGCAATCCCAGCTACTCGGGAGGCGGAGACAGGATCGCTTGAACCCAGGAGGTAGAGGTTGCAGTGAGCCAAGATCACGCCATTGCACTGTAGCCTGGGCGACAGAACAAGACTCTGTCAACAAAAAAGGTCAAAGAGGAAGGTCTTCCGTCTTGTCTCAGCCTGCCGCTGCGATTCCCAGGTTCCTGTGTGCGTGGCTGCCGCAGAGCACCTTTGGTTCTTGAGTCCTGCCCCAGGCGTCTGTGGGTCTGCTGTCCCTGCCGCTCTCTCCTGGGTGACTGGCCCTCCTGACATCTGAGTGGGGCAGAGCAAGGCCGGTCCTCTGGGCAGTCCCGGCCAGGCCAGGGTGCTGTGCCGAGGCTGTCCCGGCACCATGCATGGGCAAGCGTGGGCACGGGAGAGCTTGGTCTACTGCCTTGAAGGTTGCTCCCTGCTGATGAGGTGAGCCCTCCCGTGAGGTTAGCTCAGTCAGCTGGGGGTTGCCATTTTCACAGAGAAAGAATCTCTGAGATTCCTGGTCTGGCGTTTGCTGCCATTGCTCATGCTCTGGTACGAGTCTCGATTTTCATCCCCCGTGGCTGTTTCCCTCAGTGGCTGTGGCGCTGCTCCGGCCACTTCCACGGCTCGCTTCTCTTTCAGGGCCCGTGCATCTCTCCCGACTCTCCGGCAAGTGCTTCAGCCTGGCGGAGTCCACGTGAGTGCGGCGTGGTGCGAGGGTGGGCTGGGGCGTGGCCTGGGGACCTCCCTCATGCCAACTGTGCCCCCAGGTACAAGTACGAGTTCTGTCCATTCCACAACGTGACCCAGCACGAGCAGACCTTCCGCTGGAACGCCTACAGTGGGATCCTTGGGTGAGCGGGGCTGGGCCAGGGGTCCACAGCAGGCCAGCTCCCCACCCGGCCTCACGCTGCACCGTGTCCCCCCAGCATCTGGCACGAGTGGGAGATCACGAACAACACCTTCAGAGGCATGTGGATGAGGGACGGCGATGCCTGCCGCTCCCGGAGCCGGCAGAGCAAGGTGAGGCCTCAGACAGGAGTGCTGGAAGAGGGGCCCCGGCCTCCCCAACCCACCCACCCACCCACCCACCCACCTACCCAACCCACCCACCTACCCACCTACCTACCTACCTACCTTCCCTCCCCAGGTGGAGCTGACGTGTGGAAAAAGCAACCGGCTGGCCCATGTGTCTGAGCCCAGCACCTGTGTGTATGCGCTGACGTTCGAGACCCCCCTCGTCTGCCACCCCCACTCCTTGCTAGGTAGGGGTGCGGGTGCAGCTGAGCCCAGTTGGGTTGTCCTTGTACCCAGCCCTGCCGCAGTGGGACCAGGTGGTGGTGGCCAGGGTTGGGACACAAGGTGCAGGTCAGCCTGGCTTCTCTTGGGTCCTCAGTGTACCCGACCCTGCCAGAGGCCCTGCAGCGGCGGTGGGACCAGGTGGAACAGGACCTGGCCGACGAGCTGATCACCCCCCAGGTGAGCAGGCACTCAGGGCGGCCCCAGGCGGGCCTGGCTGAGAGCTGGGTGCTGCCCCTGCGTCCTCCACCTTCAGGGCCATGAGAAGTTGCTGCGGACACTTTTTGAGGATGCTGGCTACTTAAGGAGCCCAGAAGAAAATGAACCCCCCAAGCTGGAGGGAGGTCCTGATGGCTTGGGGTTTGAGACCCTGGAAAACTGCAGGAAGGTACGGTCTTGGGGGCAGGGGGTAGCATGCAACAGCCTCCCCTATGTGGCCTGGCCTTGCCCTTCCACTCTTTGCCATAGGCTCACAATGAACTGTCAAAGGAGATGAAAAGGCTGAAAGGTCTGCTCACCCAGCATGGCATCCCCCACGAAAAGCCGACAGGTGAGTTCCGCCTGTGGGGAGGGGCCAGGCCTACCCCGGCACCTGCCGCCTGTGGGTCCAGGTCGGGACTGGCCAACTGCTGTTTTGGCAGAAACCACCATCTTGGAGCACTTAGGCCACAAGACGTCCAGAGCAGGGCCTCCAGAGCAGCTGCGGGGCGACCCGGGCCTGCGTGGGAGCTTGTGAACCTTTGGCGTGAAGAGCCCCACAGAGAAGCCAGCCGGTGGGGACCCCCCAGGAACCGGGACCCCCCAGGAACCAGCCGGCCCGGCTTGTGCTCAGAGAAGCAGATAAAGATTCAAGGTTTTAATTAATTCCCATACTGATAAAAATAATTCCATGAATTCTGTAAACCAACACATAAATGCTATAGTGTAAAAAAACAAGTGTTACCTTTAAACCATCACTACAAGTAAATGATTATGCATTATAAATACTACCTTCCAGGGGTTAAGAAAATTCCATTCAGTTAACATTGTCATCTAAATAAACAGACTGAGGCTTCCATAAATTAATCCACGTGACGCGTCCACACGGAACGAGGTCTGCTGACCAGTTACACACACGTCGTGACGCCATTGTGTCACGGCTATTATTGAACACGAGTTACAGACAGGCAACAAGACCACGGCGGGACCAGCCACCACCCGGCTCCCACACCCAGGGCCCGCCTGGCCACAGGTGGGAGCCACCTGGCCTGCCCGCAGCTCAGCACCTTCCAGCCACTGCTGTGCGCCTCGACCACTCAGGATCCGACCTCAGGCCTCGGCCCTCAAGACCAGACTCGGGTGGGAAGGGCCCAGGGCCTGGGGCCCCAGGATCCTGCCTCCACTTCCAACCCCGGTGGTGCCTGTGTGCCCGTGCCACTCTGGTCTTCCCACCGCACTCCTGTCCTCAGAGCCAGTACTGATCTGGGCCAGCCGTCCCCCCAGCACCACCACCTGGAAGCTGAGCCCTGGAGATGCCGGAGGGGCAGCCGCCACCTCGTTCCCAGAAAGAGCAGAGCAGCGGCCGACGAGGGCTCAGCTGCCCCTGACTGCTGACAACCAGGGGATGCCTGGGCAGGCACCACATATCCCACAGAAGACCAGAGGCCCGAAATGGGAACCAGGTGCATAAATACTAATGAAAACAAAGGATTTTAAACACTGATGACTAGCACAAAATATACGCAACTTCTAGATACTGAGCTAAGAAATCATCACTATCATTAAAAACAGAACAGCAGTTACCTGTAGTAGCGGACTAGCTGCAGAATGTCACGGATCCACTTCCTTTAAAATGACAGAACGTGGCTGTCAGTTTGTCTTATGTTAAAAAGTTCTTAAACCTCCTACTTTATTAAATACATTCTAATTTGGTCACTGATAAAAATTTTTACCGAGCATTTTGCACTTTTAAAAAATGCTATTAAAAGTCTTTGGCAAAGCCATGGGCCGGGAGAAATACCTTAGTGCCGCCTCCCGCGCCCTCACAGCCCGCGCGGCCTCACGGAGAGCCAGGTTGCTGTCACCTGGATGCCTACACCTCCTCCTCAACTCCCAGGGACAATCCCAGCCCTGAGCAGAGAAGGGTCAGGTCATCGTAGGGACGCGTTCTTAGTCGCGCTTCTGCTACAGCCAGAAGCCACGCTGTCGCTCCAGGGCGGACGGGCAGGGGACCGCAGCGGAGCTGGGACTGCAGGCCGCTTCCCGCACGTGCTCCAGGCTGCCAAGGGGCTGGGTCCTCTGTATGACCTTGCTGGTGACATGGATGAGCTTCAGTAATACCTGGCAGTACGGGGCAGGTGACTGTCACACACACCCAGTGCCCTGGACTCTGGCACACACCATGGCTCGAGCGTCTCCTACGCGAGCAGGACCAGGGGTGGTCACAGGTGCCAGGAAGGCAATTCTAGGAGTTACAAGCACCATTGCCTATGACAGAGCTAAGTCATCAGAAGACAACTGCTTTTTTCTTTTTGAGACAGAGTCCTGCTCTGTCCCAGGCTGAAGTGCAGTGGCGAAATACCAGTTCACTGCAATCTCCACCTCCTGGGTTCAAGCCATTCTCCTGCCTCAGCCTCCCCAGTAGCTGAGGCTACAGGTGCCTGCCACCCCGGCCAGCTACGTTTTGTATTTTCAGTAGAGACGGAGTTTCACCCTGTTGACCAGGCTGGTCTTGAACTCCTGATGTTAGGTGAGCCTCCCAAAGTGCTAGGATTACAGGCGTGAGCCACCACGCCTGGCCAGAAGACAGCTTCTTAAAAAAGTAATTCTAAAATCTCTGATGTCTGGTCCCTCTGCTGCATTTTTCGTTAGTACCAAACTGTCTTTCAGAGGTTCAAGGGAGGAAATAAAACCAATGATGTTCCTTGTTTTCAAGGCACAGGCACTTAGAAAACGTGGCCACGGATCACAGAAATGCAGGCCTGGGCCCTCCTGCCCCCACACCACGAGGGTGGAATACAGACTCCAGTTCCATGTGCACACGCACGGGCTTAGGAAAACTAGCTCCTTCCATAAAGCTAATCTCTCTCAGTAATCACTCTGCTTATAAATACTATTTCCACTTAATTGGAAAATGTAGAAGTCCTAGGTCTTGCTACTAGAGAAATGCTCATTTCATAAGTACTAGTTTCAGAATATGAAATCTAGAATATTTAGCATACTATGAATTAACAACGGATAGGAAATGCTGAAGTTCACGGTACATGTATAAAGCTTCATATTACCGCATATTAAAAAACATGAATGTAGAAAGCAGCTTAGAGCAATTTAGAACCTCTACCTAAATTCCTCAGTCTACAAAGTGCTTTGAGACCCCAGCTCCCAACGGCCCGGTCACACCAGTGTCAGGACCACACAGCACCCACACAGACCCCCGAGGTGGGTTCTGTAGGTTTGCTTTTACGGTTTTTGAGGAAAATACCTTGAAACTGTCGCTGGGCCTAGAGAGGTGATCATGTATCAGGAGGGCCGCCAGGCCGAGCGTGGGCGGGCGCTCCCAGCCTTGGTCCTCGCTTCGGGGGCACCAGCACTGACGACGTGGCTGTAGTCACGAGGAGCACTGGAGCCAGGGTGCCCACCAGGAGGCGGCTGCCCCTACTGAGGTCACCACCGCAGGGGCTGGCTCTCGCAGTAGGGGCACTCCGGCGCGCTGGCCGCGCAGGGCTCACATAGGACACGGTGCTGGCAGGGCTGCAGGACAGCACCGTGGGCTCGTTCCCGGCAGGCCACACACTGCTTGGCACGGAGCTGGAAGATCACCTGCAGGGCCGGAACAACAGTGGGGTCAGGAGGTCCCTGTCCAGGCCGGGCCAGCTGGGGAGCCCAAGGGCCTTCTGAGCAGGACCCAGCATCTTAGGCTGCCCGGCCACCAGCCACAGAGACGGTCAGGGAGACGCCCCAGCCAAGGCCACTTCTCAGGGCCTTCTCAGAGAGAAGGGCAGCAGCGGGGTGAGATGCTCTGTCTCAAGCTGTGGGCAGAGGATGGCCTCCTGGGGCCACCACAGACATGGCAGTGGCCGGACAGGACAGGACCGAGGCCCCCGGCAGCTGGGCACCCAGGATGTGGGCTACTCAGGACCCTCTAGCCCAGAGCAGCCAGGCCAGGAGCCCACCCTTGGGAGGCGAGGTGAGGAGGGGCATGCTGGAAGGCCACAGCTGTGAGCAGGGAGGGATGGGGCACCTTCCCCGTGGAGGGTACAGCCTGGCATTCACTGGTAAGAGGGAGTGGTGAAAAGGGCAAACGTGGAGGATTCCAGAAAGGAAGGACAACGGCCAGCCTGACAGGAGCAGCTCCCAGGGAGACAAGCAAGGAGGCAGATGGGGGAGCTGTGGTGGGGTGTAGGGCTGTGCTAAAGAAAGGCACTGTCCCCTCCACAGACCCAGAGCAGACCCGAGGGGAATGGGGACACGGAGGGAGGGGACACCACACCAGCCAGAACTCTCCCCGGACAGGGACAGCAGCCCCTCACGCCCCCCGACTGGGACTCACGCCGTCCACTGCCTCCAGGTCCAGGCGCAGCTGACTCTGCAGTGAATGCAGCTTCTGCAGGGGAATGGCCCCGATGTCCCCGCAGCCACGCAGTCCCGGCAGCGCGGAGGCCACGCCCAGGCCCTCTAGCTCCTCCTGCAGCTGCTTCACCTGCGCCTCCACCTCCTCCTTCTTCTGCAGCGCCAGCTGCCGGTCGCTGTCCGCCATGCGGGCACGCTCCTTGGCCTCCTGCGCCTCTCGCTGCCATGCGTCACAGGCCTGAAACCCAGGGCCCATCCAGGAGGCAGCCAGGGCCCACCTCAGCACTTCCACCTCGCCTGTCCCCCCTGCAGTCTTCCCCACCCGGGCCCCTCCCGAGTCCCGTGCCACCCTCCCTCCTCTTCACCTGTCACCCCCACATGCTCACCTGTTTCACCTGCTGCCAGGACTCCTCCCACTGCCGGATCTTCCTCTTGGCCTCATCCAGCTGCCGCCTGACCCGGGCCAGCTCAGCCCCGTTTGGACTTGCACCCGAAGAGGACGAGGGGCCGGAGCTCAGGATAGGGGACGGGCTGGGGGAGAAGCTGCCGGAAACAAAGTCCCAGATGCTCCCGGGGACACCGTTCAAACCTGAGTGTGAAAGGGGCGATGACAGCCCCGTGGTGCTGGTGGCCAGGTGCGACTGGTGGGCGCTATTCCCGGGGAGCACCCTCCAGGACCCACCTGCCGTGACTGCAGGAGTGCGGCCACGACAGCCCCTTCCCCACTCCTGGACCCCACCCAGCTCGGGAAGAGGTGGGGTGCTGACAGTGACACCTGCCCTGGTCTCCCCACCATATTTATGCCTTCCTGGCCACCTGAGGAGTCTGAACAGAGAGGAATTCAGTTCAAGTTCCGGCGATCACATCACGAAGTGGGAGGGGCAGTGGTTCCGAGACTCCACTCCCAGGAACCCCTCACACACTGAGACTCTCAAGGACTCTAACGAGCTGTGTCCATGTGGTGACATCTGTCAACGTGTATGCAGCTTTAGACGCTGTGACTGAGCTGTTTTAAATGCTACTTTAAAACAAAACTGGGCAGGCAGGGAGACCAGCCTGGCCAACATGGTGAAGCTCCGTCTCCACTAAAAATACAAAATGGGCCGGGCATGGTGGCGCCTGCCTGTAATCCCAGCTACTCCGGAGGCTGAGGCAGGAGAATCACTAGGACCCGGGAGCTGGAGGCTGTGCTGGGCTGGGATCATGTCACTGCACTGCAGCCTGGGCAACAAGAGCAAAACCACATCTAAAACCAAAACAAAACAGAACTCGTGACACTTTCGGCCAACACGGTGGCTCACACCTGTCATCCCAGCACTCTGGGAGTCTGAGGCGGGCAGATCACAAGGTCAGGAGTTCGAGACCAGCCTGGCCAACATGGTGAAACCCGGTCTCTACTAAAAATACAAAAATTAGCTTGGCACGGTGGCGGGCGCCTGTGCTACTCGGGAGGCTGAGGCAGGAGAATCACCTGAACCTGGGAGGCAGAGGCTGCCGCAGTGGGCCAAGATCGCTGGAGCCTGGGCAACAGAGTGAAACTTTGTCTTAAAAAAATTAAAATATTTTAAATTTTGTATTTTTTGTAGGCAGGAATCTCACTATGTTACCAAGGCTGGTCTCAAATTCCTGGCCTCAGGTTATCTGCCCACCTCGGCCTCCCAAAGTGCTGGGATTACAGGTGTGAGCCACCGTGCCTGGCCAAGTGTTGGTTCTTTTAAAATGTAACACATAGCCAGGCGGATCACAAGGTCAAGACATGGAGACCAGCCTGGCCAACATGGTGGAACCCCAACTCTACTAAAAGTACAAAAATTAGCTGGGCATGGTGGTGCACACCTGTAATCCCAGCTACTTGGGAGGCTGAGGCAGGAGAATCGCTTGAACCCAGGAGGTGGAGACTGTGGTAAGCCGGGGAAATCATCCCACTGCACTCTAGCCTGGGCAACAGAGTGAGACTCCCATCTCAGGAAGGGCAGGGGGCGGGGGAACACATGACGAATCACGTAAGTTAAAGTTTTTTTAACGGAAAGATGCCGTGAGCATGTGCCATGTGATTTCCCTCTGTGGATCAGGCACATGGCTCCGTGTGGGGCCCCTCACTCAGGAGGGCGTCTGGGTGGGAATGCTCGTGGAGGGCGCCGGCACTCACCTAAGGGGCTGTAGGATGAGGCTGCGGAGCCCAGTGCCCCTGGCTCTGAGCGCAGGGGCGGCGGCTGCTGGGGGGGCGTCATGGCCGAGGAGCCCGAGGGCCCCAGCAGGGGCTGGGACAGCGAGCTGAGTGGCGAGGTGGACGCAGAGGATGGCGAGTGCACTGACGGTGCTCGGGGCAGGGAGCCGGGGATGGCGACAGGCGCAGAGCCAGCCAGCAACCTGGGACCTGGCGGGGGCGGCCCAGTGAGTGAAGGGAGTAAGGCCAGGCCTCTGCCCAAACATCTGCCCACAGGCCAGGGGCAGCCACAGAAGACGGACCCTGTAGGCGGTGGTGGTGGGGACTCGGGGGTGGGGAGGTAGGGGTGATGGGGGCCGGGCCAGGCCTGCAGCCGCCATCCATGGGTGTGGAGCCACAGAGCTCCAGGTAACCACATCCCTCACAGCCAGGGAAGCCACGGGCTCAAAGGGATTCTAACCAGAGGTGGGGACATCAGAGGTGGGGACACCAGAGGTAGGGACACAGACATTCAACATGGGCCCCCAAGAGGCTGGACACCCACCAGGCCCTGCCAGCCAACTCAGCCACTGGCACAGCCCTCCCAGCAGTGGTCCAGGTCCCCCGAAATGGTTTATTTTCTTTTAAAGTCAGAAAGAAAAAGATAAACTTTTAGGCTGAAGGAAGGGATCTCATGTAAGATGTTAGGATACATTAAGATATATCTGCATCAGCCAGGTGTGGTGGCTCACACCTGTAATCCCAGCACTCTGGGAGACTGAGGGGGGTGGATCATGAGGTCAAGAGATCGAGACCATCCTGGCCAACATGGTGAAACCCCGTCTCTACTAAAAATACATAAATTAGCTGGGCATGGTGGCGCAGGCCTGGAGTCCCAGTTTCTTGGGAGGCTGAGACTGGAGAATCACTTGAACTCAGGAGGTGGAGGCTGCAGTGAGCGGAGATCGCGCCACTGCGCTCCAGCCTGGCGAGAGAACAAGACTCCATCTCAAAAAAAAAAAAAAAGATACGTTTATACTGGTGTTGATCTTTGGTCTACAATGTTAATACATTTTGTATACAAAGTAAACGTTTGTCCTCAGGGGACCATCAGGACTTTCCTCAGGAAAAGCCCCACCTGTCTCTGCAGGGCCACTTTGCTGGGACAAAGGTCAACTGAGGAAGTGGGAAGGTGACCTGAGGCAGGAGAGAGGCGCTGAGTAGTCCGTGTGCAGGGGAGGGGGTGGAAGTGAGGGAGAGGTACTGCCAGAAGGGGGCCCTCCCACCCCCAAAACCAGAGATGGAGTCTTGCCCTGTCACCCAGGCAGCAGTGCAATGGTGAGATCTCGGCTCATTGCAGCCTTGACCTCTGGAGCTCAAGCGATCCTCCCGCAAAGCGCTCAGGAGCTCAGCGGCTGGAGGAGCAGGGCCTCAGGTCCTCCACACCCTCACCTGCTGGTCCCAGGTCGTGGCCGTCGTGCTCTTCCAGATCCTTCTCTAGGGATGCAATGTTCACATCACTAAGATGCAGATGTAACGCAGAACCTGTCAACAGAGGCCCCCATCGTCCACAGGCCACCCGGTGCGGCAGTGCTCAGCAGCCTAGCTGAGGGGGACCGTCTGCCTGGGCTTCAAGACCGGGCAGAAGGCGTGGAAGTTGCTCGGGGAGCCTTGGAAGGACACCCCCACCCCGTCCGTGCAGCCCCCAGCAGGCAGCAGGAGGCTTGGCTCTCCCAGTGGCAGAAAGCATGCGCTCAGACGCCCGGCACCGCACCCCAGCAGCTGGTTCCCTGCCCCTGACTCGCTGCTGCCCCTCACAGCTTAAATACTTAAGGACGTGTTAGCATCTGACCAAGTGGGCACACTCGACCGTTTAAAAAACTTTCTGGGAGGCTGATTTCAAGGAGCAGGTGTTCATGTGCAGTTTCACGCAGAGCACAGAGACCCAGACGCCACCGCTCAAGACGGACTGGGCCTACCTGGCCAGCCCTGCCTCCCACGGCTCTCCCCACCCGTCCCTGCAGGCCGTAGAGACCCAAAGTCCCCACCCCTCACCCCAAGTGGCAGGAAGCAGTGACACCAGTGCCCCTTCCTAGAATTAGGAAGCCGTCTTGGGGAGGCTGAGCTCAGGCCACCAGCCCTGAAGCCACAGCTCTTCTTGAAATTGCACAGCCTCTGCACAGAGGTTGGGATGGGGGTTGGCGTGCAGCTGGAGGGCCTGGGATCTGAGAACTCTCAAGCCACGTGGAGCAGCCAGGGGACCGCTGCGGCTGCAGGAGTTCGGGACACACCGTGTGGACAGCGCCGCCTCCCCAGCCTAGTGTGGCAGCCAACACGCACGGACACCTCAGCAGCACAGAGCATGCACACAAGCCTCCACAAAGGCACCTTCCCCCGCCAGCCCGCCTTTGCTCCACCCTCCCACATGCGCTGCGTGGGGTCTCTCTGGGGGACCCTGCCCTGTCGCCCCTGCTGGCTGCAGGTTCTTGGACCCCCACCGATGCCTGGTACTGGACAGTGTGCTGCTCAGTCCTGCAGTGAGACAGGCAGAACCACCCCTGCCTATCCCTGAAGGGCCCCAGACCCCAGTCCTCCTGTCCTCACCTGGGACAGGTGGTCCCTCCATGGCCCCAGGCAACTGCACCCCAGGGGGAAGCCTCTCAGACCCGACTGTGGGGGTCAGTGCACCAGGAACCTCCAGCCTGACCATCCGCTGCTTGGTGCTGGGTTCAGACCAGGTGGGGCCCAGAGGGAGCAGAGAGGCAGTCACTGCCCCCAACCTGCCCAGCATCCAGTCCCGCCCTCACAGGGCTCTGGCGGCCTCACTCTCCCATCCCACCAGGGCTGATACTCCCGGGACCCAGTCCTGGTGGCCACGTCAGGGTGACAGCAGGTTCACCACACAGGGGGTGTCCTGGCAAACAGCTGGACAAACAAGGACTCGGCGGCCAAGGGACAAAACGCACTCTGCTGGGGAAAAGGGCTGCGGCCCTTCCAGACAGTGCCAGCATCGTCAGCAGGAACGACAGGAGGGATGCCTTCTGAAGGACGCGGCCCCAGCCACACGGGAGATTCCAGGGGAATGCAATGTGGGGCCTACCCTCCGTCCAGGCTTCCCCCCTGGAACCAGCCGGCACCAGTCAGCGCCGCAGGGACCACGTCAGCAAGCGCAGGGAGGCCGCTCGCCCGAGGCCTGGTGCTTGGTGGCAACACACTCCAAGCTCCCCCTGCAGCCAAGACATCCTTGTGCCTTGGTGGCGGCCCAGCAGTGCACGACCCACCATGCACAGGCTGGTGTGGATGCGACGCTGCCTGGCAGGTCCGGGACTCTTACTTCACCCCGAATCTGGACCCGCTCAGCAGCCACGCTGCGCCGAGACGGCACTCCACCACGCAGAGCAGCAGACGGGAGGAGCCTGGCTCAGGGTGGACGCGGGACTCCAGAGGCCACCCCCCAACCCACTCCACCCCACAGCACCACCCCAGACCCAACCCTCATCCACACACCAGCCTCGAGGGAATTTCCAAGCTGCAGAGCCACCTGGCAGCACAGTCCTTCCCCGTCCCATCACACAGAGGCAGCAGCGCCGGGGCAGAGAACCCGACCCCCGGCCATCCAAGAGGGCACACAGTGTGTGGGACAGCCATCTCCATTCCCAAGGAGATGCCGTTCAAATGAAGCTTTTAGGGACTTTTGAAGGTCTTATCCAGAAACTAGAGGAACAGGTGGGGGGTGGGAGCAGCCAGGCCAAGACCCCCTGGGGACCAGGAACCCACAACAGCAACTGTGAAGGCCTTGGCCCTCGAGGCTGTTCACGAGTGGAGCCAAAGGCAGGCCCCTGGCTGGCAGCACCCACAGCCACGCAGTCCTCTCCTTACCACTCACGAGACAAGGCATCCCCAAGCGACATCCACCGTGGCCTGCAGGATGGCCAGCCCTGCTGGTCCCTGTTACCCGGCTGATGTCCTTGACCATGGCGGAAGCGGGCATGACGTCAAAGCCTGACCGAAGCTGTGCTGAGCAGCACAGGGCCGAGACGCTGGAGACGGCAACAGAGGACCAGGCACTCAACAGCCTCACACAGGCGGCTCCAAGG
>PVKV010014515.1:13324-49550 GCA_004027835.1 Alouatta palliata
CAGCCCCGTGGCTCGGGTGTCTGTCTCTGCTCTGGGTGCTCCCTCCTCCCTCCAGGGCCCGGGGTGCTCCTCCTCCTCCTCCTCCTGGCTGGCAGCCCCATGGCTCGGGTGTCTGTCTCTGCTCTGGGGGCTCTCTCTTCAGAGTGTCTGTGTCCAAGTTTCTTCCTAAAAGACTGGCTTAGGGTCCCATCCTACCGGCCTCATTGTAAGCTGATTACAAGGACCCTGCGGTAGCACGCCCAGATTTGTACTTGGGGGATACATTCCAAGACCCGCGTGGACACCGGACGCGGCAGACAGCACGAGACCCCCGTACACCCGGTTTTTTCCTGTGGGAACATCCCCATTTGTGCATCAAGCCCAGTGAGAGATTAACGAAATTAACTAGCAACGTGGACGGATTTCAGCCTTGCGTAGTAATAAAAGTTAGGTGAGCGACAAAATGCCCTCCTGTATTGTACCACCCTGAATTCGGACCTCACACCAGTAACCGAGACCACGGACAGCCAACCCTGGGGCAAGGACCTGTGTTTCCACGTAACCTCACATTCCCAGGCAAAGGGCCTGCAGTTCAGATGCATCTCACCCCCACACCCCTCCCTGAAGAATCTTGCTCTGTGGCCAGGCTGGAGTGCAGTGGGGCAATCTCAACTCACTACGATTCTCCTGCCTCAGTCTTCTGAGTAACTGGGATTACAGGGGTGCGCCACCACGCCTGGCTAATTTTTGTATTCTTAGTAGGTATGACGTTTTACCACGTGGGCCAGGCTGGTCTCACCTTGACCTCGTGATCCACCTGCCTCAGCCTCCCAAAGTGCTGGGATTGCAGGCATGAGCCACCATGCCTGGCCTCAGATGCATCTTTTAGGGTACGCAATTCAACCCAGGACATGGGGGCCACCTGAGATGCCCCTGCTGGTCCTGCCTGTCCTCCCCAGGGAACCCCAGGCCCCTGAGGACTCTGGATAACAGATCTGCCCCCTGCTGTACACAGCCCTCCCTCCCTGAGCCCTCCCACCTCTGCCCAGCCTACACTCCCCCCCTGCAGCTGCTTCTGGGGCCTCCTCACAACTTGCTCAGCCTACCACCACCAGGGCCCTTCCCTCCAGCCCTGCACCTGTGCCCTGAATTGCCTCTGGTCACAGCACCAGCCTCCCCCCAGGCCCACCCCCATGCTCACCCTCCTCCCTGGAGGCTGGCAGCCTCTCCTGTGGTCTGGACCCACTCAACAGTGGCTCTGCAGCCCCAGCCCAGATGTCTCAGACATCCCTCAGCAGGGGATCACAGCCCTTCCTCCTCTCTGGCAAAGGATCCCTCATGCGGACCTATTTCACGGCCTTCCCAGACACCGTGTGTGCAGGCGCCTCCAGGAAGCTGGCACTGCAGGATCCCCTCCACAAGGGCTGCTTGCCGGCCAGGCCCTGATAGGAACACTCAGCTCCTCCTCCCTCAGCCCACACTCACTGAGGCCCATGCCCAGTCTTCACGCATCACAGGAGTGACATTCCTACCATAAAAACCTCATCGCATCCTGAGTCCTGGCCTGCAAGAAAGAAGGGAGCTTGTGTCCTCACGCATGCCAGTAAACCATGCCAGGGCCCTGGACAGACTCACCCACTGAGGACAGGCACCGACCCCCCACCGTAGGCCTGCCCCACAGCTCCCTGGTGCTCCCATGCTGGGACTTGATGACGGGGAGGGCTGAGCCGTCTGTGCCCGGTCAGCTCAGCCAGGCTTAGGAACCTGGACCTGCCCTCTGCACCCAAGTCCCAGGATCAGGATGGGGCAGCCCCTTGAGAGCTCACGGTTCCTCACACCTGGCAGAGATCCAGAAACTCATCATGAAAAGCAAAGAAACAAAGGAGTTGCGAGGGACAGGATCGGAGGCACCTTTTCTCCCCTGAAGTGGGTTAATCACCCCGGGATCTGTGAGTAAACTCGGCACAGAGGCGCCCCGACCAGGTGCAGACGGCGCAGCACATGAGGGGCTGCCTTCCCTGCTCACCCGACAAACTGCGGCTCCCACTCAGCTCAGAGGGCAGCAGCCACCACCCAACTCAGCCAAGTCACTTGCACTGGAGCCCGGGAAGCCGCCTGGAGAGGAGGTGTTTAGAGAGCATCTGAGAGCCCCCAAGACAGTCTGGCCCTGCTTCAGAGCCAGGTACCCCTAATCCAAAGAGCGCACCATGGAGGGTCCCAGGAGGCTCCACCACTCTTACGGGCTCACTCCCAGAAAGCTGGCGGGGAGCCGGCTGCTGCACTGTACTGGCCCACTTTCTCGACTGCAGGGCCTCCCCCACCTCACCTCACTGTTCCAAGGTCAGACCCAAATCTTCTGCAACACCCTCAAAGAAAGAGCTGACCCTTGTGCAAAGACAAAATCTAGGTGACGCTAGTTACCTAAGCGAGAACAGCTAGGCCAGGCACCTGACCCAGAACCAGTCCCGCCAGGCCAGGCTGCCTCAGCTCCCGGAGTTAATTAGGAAAACCTGGGCCCCCGCTGAGTCACGGCCACACAGCGCGGCTCCGCCGTGACACAGCACATTCAAGGAGCTACGGTCCCCCGGGGTCAGGGACACCCGAGGACAAGCTACAGACTACTCGGAACTCGGGCCAGGGCGGGGACGGCCCCGATGCCAGCGAGCTCAGTTCAGGCTGGGCCAGGCCAGGACGCAGGTGTCGGCCCTCTCCTGCGCGGCTCCCCGGAACTCTCCTGCCCCGCTCCCCTGCCCTCTCTTGCCCCGCTCCCCTGCCCTCTCCTGCCCCGTTCCCTGCCCTCTCCTGCCCCGCTCCCCTGCCCTCTCCTGCCCCGCTCCCCTGCCCTCTCCTTGCCCGCCCCTGCCTCCCCTCCCGTCCCCCGGGCCCGGCCCCACCCCGATCCCGCCTCGGTAGGGGACGCAAGAGGGCCGGACCAGCGTTGAGAAGCGGCGAGCGCCCGGCAGAGCCAAGTTCCGAGGCGGCGGCGCCTTCGCCTCCCTCCGGGCCTCTTGAGAAGCTCGGACCCACCCCGCGGCTGTCACACCCGGCTTCGGGACGTGGGGACGCACCTAGGGGACGGCCCGCTCCTGAGCGCCGAGTAAAGAGACCCACACCTTGAGGGCGCAGGGCTGACTCACGGGCCTCCCGGGCCGCCGCGGATGCTGACTCACGATCTGCGGCCGCCCCGCGCCGCCGCCGGGGATTCAAACCCGGCCCGGGCCCCGCCCTCGCCACGCTGGCCTCGCCCCGCAACGCGCCGGCCACGCCCACCCCTCAGTCCCGCCCCCGCCGCACTGGCCCCGCCCCCCGCGCTGCCCGCCTCAACCTTACTCCCTACCCGGGCGTACCCTGCCCCCGCGGCTCCTCCCCACGAGCCGGGCGGGCAGGTGGGCGCGGACAGCGGGGGACAGGGGTCTTCAGACGAATCGCCCCAGAGCCGCCCCGCTGCCCAGCCCTTCCTGCCCTGCCCACCTGCACCTGCGGCGGATACGGGCGGACTCAAGTGAAACACGCTGGACCCAACACAAGCGCTCGCCGGGGCGGCGTGACCTGGAGCCGCTGCATCCCCTGCAGAACTCTCCTCCCTCCCAAGTCCGCGTGCCCGACCAGCCCCATCTAAACGCGGGCTAATGGGCTCACAGGTCACTCTTAGAATCTGAAAGCTGTTCCTACAAAGTGGAAGGTGAAGGAAAATGGAACCTATCGGATGACCCTGAAATGACTCCACTAAATCCCTTAAATACAGAATCTGCTCATTCTTCTACTCAGGGCTTCAGTCATAGCACAACCTGAAATAAATTACACTATTAACACAAGGAAAACCCAGTCTACACCTGCTTCTCCCAACACCCTCTACAACAGCTAATAAAATACGCAGCAGGCAGGCAGGCAGGCCTACACCTGGAGCCAGGCAGGCCTGGGCGCCGTGGGCGGGGAATCCCTGAGCCTGGGGTCAGCAGACAGCTCTGGGGACACTGCCTCCTGTGCCTGCGGCTCCTGCAGGGCTGTAACTTCACAGCGATGCCACAGGCATGGACAGAAGAAAAAAATCCGAAGAAAAAATCCACCTGTTCACCTCTGAGTAGCTGCTTCAGGAATTTTTTTTTCCTTAGAGTGAGAGTCTGTCACCCAAGCTGGAGTGCAGTGGCATGATCTTAGCTCACTGCAACCTCCACCTCTCTGGTCCAAACAATTCTCGTGCCTCAACCACCTGAGTGTCTGGGATTACAGGCATGCACCACCAGGCCCAGCTAATGTTTGTATCTTTAGTGGAGACAGCATTTCACAATGTTGGCCAGGCTTGTCTTGAACTTCTGAGCTCAGGTGATCCGCCTGCCTCTGCCTCCCACCGTGCTGCACTTACAGGCGTTAAGCCACTGCTCACGGCTCAGGAAATAGTTAAGTCAATGAAAGTTAATGTGCTTCAAGATCGGGAGTGACATCCTGAAACGGCTGAAAGTGTACCTCAGGTATTAAAGAATGGCCAGAAAATTACTACAAATGTGCAAACTCCAGTCTATCTGAAGGTGCGTTACGCAAGGGCAGCCAGGCCTCTGTCAAGCACACAGACACCTGGTTCTGCTTTCCACCGGAGTGGGCAGAGTGGAAAGATGGTCTCGCTTGTTTGAGATTTAATTTTCCTAAATATTTTTCTGTCACGCTGGAATTCTACCATTAGTACATTTAGGTTGGGGAAGAGAAACTTTATTTTAAAAACAATGTTTTTGTTTAAAAAAATCAATCAATCCTGGCCAGGCACGTTGGCTCACACCTGTAATCCCACCATTTGGGAGGCCAAGGCAGGCAGATCACCTCAGGTCAGAAGTTCGAGACCAGTCTGGCCAACACGGTGACACCCAGTCTCTACTAAAAATACAAAAATTAGCCAGGTGTGGTGGCTTGTGCCTGTAATCCCAGCTACTTGGGAGGCTGAGGCAGGAGAACTGCTTGAACCCTGGAGGCAGAGGTTGCAGTAAGGTGAGACTGTACTGCAGCCTGGGCAACAGAACTAGAGGGAAAAAAAAAAAAACCCTGCTCAGAGGCCAGACCTCATGGGGCTTTAGCCACTATGTGACCTCTAGGTTTCCGAGGGGAATGTGTGAATTTGAGGGTGTGGTTTAACAAGATCCATGGCGCTGGGTTACACAGCGATGTCAGATTAAAACCAGCATGTTCTAGCTGGGCCTGGCCCCAGCTATACGCAGGAGACTAACGCAGGAGGGTGGCCTGCGCCCGGGATTTGAGGCTGCAGTGAGCTGACTGCACCACTGCACTCCTGCCTGGGCCACAGAGCAAGACCCTGACTCAAAACATAAAACCCCAAAACGCACAAAACAAACTCAGGGAAGGCTGTCACCTGTGCCGGCCTCCAAGTTCTCTACCCCTGGGCTGGGGTGGAATGAGATGGGGGTGGGGACCCCAGCATATTCAATTCATGAGAACTCTCTGGTTCATGAGAACACCACAGATGCCACTTTCAAGCTATAATAAAACATGTGCGCTTGTTTCTGCACGAGAGAAACGTAACACAGCGATACAACCCGTGAAGTTTCACCGCATTAAAACCCACCCTTTAAGGTGAAGCCCCAACAGGACTCATCTCACATCCCGTACTTCCTCCAAAGGCCCCAAGAGAAGGAGATAATTTTCAAAACAGACCGGAAGGTGGAATTTCTGTAGTGTCCTGAAACAGGTGAGGCCACCAGACTGAGGCAGAAGCGAGGAGCCCTTCCTGGGCAGCGCAGCCCAGTGCTCCCACACAGTGAGGATGACACACAGGCAAACACTGCCCGCGCCCGTGCCCCTGCCCCGACAGAGCCCAGCACCGCTGCTGCGGCCATCCAGGATTCCCGCTCTCCCCGGCGCCTTCCGAGGGGGGCGAGGCCTGTATTCGGCAGGGTTCTCTCTGGCAGACACACAACGGAACCCACATGGCAACACCAGGGCTGTGAAGGGGAGACGCCCGAAGCCACAGAATGTCTCAGTGTTTGGGAAAGTGACCCTTTAAAAAATGCAGGCCAGGTTCACGCCTGTAATCCCAGCACTTTGGGATGCTTAGGTGGGCGGATCACGAGGTCAGGAGTTTGAGACCAGCCTGGCCAACATGGGGAAACCCCATCTCTACTAAAAACACAACAACTAGTCAGCCATGGTGGCGCAGCCTGTAGTCCCAGTTACTTAGGAGGCTGAGGCAGGAGAATGGCTTGAACCCAGGAGGCGGAGGTTGCAGTGAGCTGAGATCATGCCACTGCACTCCAGTCTGGGCGACAGAGCGAGACTCCATCTCAAAAAAAAAAAAAAAAATGCACACACAGAAGAAAACTGCAAAGGCCTAGGCTCGGCCCCAAGTGAATGCAGAGGCGGGAAGGCCCAGCAGCAACACAGGCCAAGAGCTGTGCCCAAAAGATGCACCCAGGTGGCAGAGGTGCTGAGCGCAGGGCCTCAGTAGCTGCACCTGGCTTTCCTCGCCGACACCACTCAGGATGAGACTGCTCTAGTGTCCTGCCAAGGTGCCGTTTGTGGCCTAAGTGGCCCCTGGGAAGAGTCTCTGAGGCCGGTGGCGTCCAGGCCTGCGTGGGTGGAGCTGCCGGGGGCCTGCAGCTCGGCCGGAGCAGGTCCTGCGGGGAAATGACCAGCGGCTGTGGCTGTCGGGCAGGCGTCTCTGCAGGTCTGGCCACCCAGCCACCTCACGCATTGACGTGGGCCCTGACGGTGCTACCGTCCCACACCGAGTCCCCAGAGTGTGCCCGTGCAGGCACTGGAGCAAGGGCCCACCATGTGGCCCAGGCAGCCGTGTCCTCCTGGTCCCACGCCCAGCTCCCCCACCACACTCTGGACAGCAGAGGCTGTGGGAGAGGAAGAGGGGTGTTCCAGGGCTGCCACAGCAGAGGCCAGGCCAGAGCTGAGCCCTCCACCCCCAACCCATCCCACCCCAGCCCAGGGACAGAGAAGGGGGAGACCACCCCAGGTCAGGGTCTTCCCTGAGCCCCTCACTGTCAGGACAGAGAGGCAGGTTTGGGTCCCCTGGGAGCTGGTAGCCATGGAATGTGGGGCTTCAGCACGTCCAATCACTCACCAAGCATCTCTGCAAGCAAAGCCCTGCACAGGTGCGCCAGGGTGTCCCCCACCACCCCAAAACAGCCTTTCCTCAGGGGCTGAAAGGGACCAAGGATATAAGCAGCCCAGCCCCGGCCCCGTCTTGCCCCCAGCCCAGCTCTGCTTGCTGCCTGCTGTGGGCTCCCAGCCAGGCCCCAACGGGTCCCCACAGCCCAGCTCCATCACATGTCTCAGTGACTCTCTTCAGCTAAAGGCCTCCCAAAGCTGCCGGCCCAGTTGCTTACAGCTGTGCCCCAAGCTCCAAGCCTTGGCCAGGCTCCCCACCCCATGGGGACATGACTGTCCCCTACCCTCAGTGCCCTCACTGGCCCCACAACCCTAACTTTCCATTTTTTTAGAGATGGTCTCACTCTGTCACCCAGTCTGGAGTGCAGTGGTGCAATCATAGCTCACTGCAGCCTCAACCTCCTGGGCTCAACTGATCCTCCCACCTCAGCCTCCCGAGTAGCTGGGACTATAGGTGCGCACCAGCATGCTTGGCTAATTACTGTATTTCTAGTAGAGATGGAGTCCTGCATGTTGTCCAGGCTGGTCTTGAACTTCTGGGCTCGTGATCCTCCTGCCTCAGCCTCCCACAGCGCTGGGGAGGCTCCGCCCCCCAGCCGCCGCACCACGCCCAGCTCCCACGCCTCCCGACATCTCTCAGCAGCCTCCCTATCCTCAGTCCCCGGGCTGGGAGGCACCCACTCTGCCTGGCTCCTGGGAAGCTCCTGGTCCCCAGCGCCTGTGGCACCCAGGCTGGGAGCCTCTCTGAGCCGAGGCTTGTTTTCAGAACCACAAGTGCAAGACAACCACAGTGACAGACGACAGAAAACACACATCTGCTTTCTCTACAAAAACGACGATTCCATAGCACGTCCTGAAATACAAGCGCTGCTGCTGAAAAGCTACAGTCTGGGCACCGGAGGAGGTCAGGGAGAAAGGAGGACGGCACCAGACTTACCGAGGACGGCCTCCACCGTGCTGCCAGCAGGGCCGAGCGGCAGGGTGCGGGCAGGGGGCACGGGCAGCGCAGTGGGGGAGGAGCTGCCGGAGCCGGCGCTGGACGCCAGGCTGGACGCCACACTGGAGCTCACGCTGGTGGCCGGCGGGTGGACCGCTGCGAACACGGCCAGGTGGTTCTGTTCAAAGACACAAACACCGTGAGCAAGCGCCCCTGCGTGGAGGAGGCGTGCGACGTCAGGACCCTGCAGAAGGCACTGCAGGACGTGGCGGACTTCCACACCCGGGCGAGGCCCAGGGAGAGCTTCCCCAGGCCTGGAGGGACTCTGACGGCACCGAGGAGCAACACCAGGACAGGCAGAGCAGGGGCTACAGCACACGAGAGATAGGCACAGGCGCCTCTGAGAAGCATCTCATGAGTTTTTCTGCAGAAAAGGTTTCAGGAGTAGACATTTGGCAGTAAAATCAACCCGGCAGGTACAGAAAGATGTGTCACAAGCCAGGGGCCTCCCAGCCCAAGGGATAAGCCCTGCAGCCTGCCTGCCCTTCTCCCCACTTCCCGGGTGCCCCTGCTCTGGCTCTCGCCCAGGGCTGGCTCCTGGGGACCTTGGAGTCCCCAGAGACACGTCCTCCCAGGGACTTCAGTAGAGACCCAGCACCACTTCCAAAAACATCCATAGTGTGGTCCTGTGACCTCGTTACCAGGGAAAGTAAAACATGGGGCAGTTCACATGATCTATATTTGGAGGATAATAGATCAAAAGAAAAAGAACAAGCACACAGAGCAGTGGTGAATAAAAACCCAGTAACAGGAGGCTGCTAGACGCAGGAAACATCCAATACAAACGATGCACCATGGAGCTGCAAAGCCAGATGTCACATCACACAGTGGCTGTGTCTAGAGAGCTACCTAGGAGGTCGCTGCAAAATCCAGTCATGGGGAGGGCACTGAACACAAGAAAACCCCCGACACAAATGACCCAGAGCTACCTACGAGGTCACTGCAAAATCAAGCACCAAAGGCTGGATTAGAATAAATTTCTGGCCGGGCATGGTGGCTCAAGCCTGTAATCCCAGTACTTTGGGAGGCCAAGGTGGGCAGATTACTGGAGGTCTGGAGTTCGAGACCAGCCTGGTCAACATGCAGAAACCCTGTCTCTACTAAAAAAATACAAAAAAACTTAGCCAGGGCCGAGCATGGTGGCTCACGCCTGTAATCCCAGCACTGTGGGAGGCCAAGGCAGGCGGATCACCTGACTTCAGGAATTCAAGACCAGCGTGACCAACGTGGTAAAACCCCATCTCTACTAAAAATACAAAAAATTAGCCGGGCGTGGTGGTGTGCGGCTGTAACCTCAGCTACTCAGGAGGCTGAGACAGGAGAATCGCTTGAACCTGGGAGGCAGAGGTTGCAGTGAGCTGAGATCACACACTATACTCCAGCCTGGCAACAGAGTGAGACTCCGTCTCAAAAAAATAAATAGCCAGGCACTGTGGCTCATGCCTGTAATCCCAGCTTTTAGGGAGCCAGAGGCAGGAGGATAGCTTGAGCCCAGAAGTTCAAGACCTGCCTGGGCAATATAGCCAGACCCCGTTCTCCACAAGAAGGAAAAAAAATAAATAAAGACAAAAATAAATAAATAAAATAAAAGCAGCCGGGCTTAGTGTCGGGCACCTGTAATCCCAGCTACTCGGGGGGCTGAGGCAGGAGAATCGCTTGAACCCGGGAGGCAGAGGTTTCAGTGAGCCGAGATCACACCACTGCTCTCCAGCCTGGGTGACAGACTCTGTTTCCAAAAAAAGTGAATTGCATACCGACGTGTTACGATATCTGGGTTTTGCTGAAAAGTAACGCAGGCAAAGTTAACCTTGGAAGGTGTGATTTTACCCGTTTGTCTGCTTAAGCAAAACTATCCGTAATAAGGAGATTTTAATGTGCATTTCCTAAGGGTCAGAAATCGGCCACGGCCTCATCCCTGGCAAGCACGGTCCTGGCTCCAGGCTCCTGTGACCGTGGGGTCCCGCCACCTGCACTGGCTTCCTTCTGGGTAACAGATTTGCTCCTCAGCCCCCGGCACAGGAGGTGCGCAGAGCCCCCATGACTGACTCAGAAAACAATCGCCTCTGGCTGCAGACTCTGGGGACAGCCGCCAGAGCTCCCTGCACAGGGCGAGACAGGGTCTGCCCTTAGTCCATAGTCCACTGGCCCTGACTGGCCCAGAGACCACTTTCCCTCAAGCCACGAAAGAAGGGAACACAGGCCACCCTGTGGGCATCAGGGACGGTGGTAACTCCTGCACCCAACACCAGTGGCCCTCCCAGCCATGATGGCGCTGCCGACACCTCCCCTCAAGCCCCCACGGTGAGCCTGTGACAGGGTTGCTGGAAGCCTCACGTTCTCCAGCAAGCAGCCCAGAAACACGACGGATGCTGCGGGGCCTGGGGCCATGTCAGTGGCAACCTGCCACCACCCCTCCCCACGCAGCGCTTCCTGTCCCTGCTGTGGAGCCTCAGTGTGGTCCCACGAAGGCTGGCAGGGGCCTCCCGACAGGCATCTCGGTGACACAGCACCCAGGAGCGAAGCAAATGCCTAGGAGCTCCTTGTGCCCAGATGGCTTAGACTGGGGAGAGGACCGACCTTCTCTACCAGCAAAGGACAGGGCTACCCAGGCTGCGGGCACCAGCGAGGGGCGAGTGGCATGGGGCAGTCCGCCAAGCTCACCGCATCCAACAGCTGTGACTCACAACCAAAAGCTCAGGGCCAGCAATGCACTGCCTTCCGGGGCATGGACACCACACAGTGGCACGGCCACACAGTGGCACGGCCACACAGCCCGCAGAAGCTCTCTCCCACCCCTACCTCCTCCCATCTCCTGGCAGCCCACCCCGTGTCCTGGGGTCTGCGTTCTGGGCATAGTCCCTACACACGAGCTGCCCCTGATGGGTCAGGCTGAAGTCTACCTCATCCTGGCCCACCAGTCACCAAGAAGCCACCGCCCGGGTCACGGTGACCCCTCTGGATACCCTCCCCAGCTCCAAGAACCCTTCGGGCATCTCAGTCCTTGCCTGAACCCGACTCCAGAGCCTCACCCAGGCCCAGAGGCCACCTCCCAAATAAGGGAGAGCCGAGGGAATCTTGCCTGGAAGGGCCCCGGGCCAACCACGAAGCCACGGACAACACTGGGGTATGTAGAGCAGGCTGGCCCTGCCCTGGGTGGCATGGGGAGCCTGTGCCCAGCACCTGTGTCTGCACAGAGCCCAGGAATGCAGAAAGCCGGGAGGCACCGCCGTGTAGGCGCTACATGTGCCCCCACAGCAGCACTGGTCTGAGGGCTATGCGCAGGCTGACCCTTGGCTGAGACAGGGCCTCGGGCTCCCAAAGCACTGCCCAGCCCAGGATGAGTGCAGCAGCCTGAGAAGCCAGTGCCGCCTCCTTCCCGGGTGTCTGCAGGAGGGGGGCTCTGTCCTAGGGGACTTCCTCTCAGCCCACAGGAGGCCATAAACCCAGAGGGACCAGAGAGGAAGCCTCAGCCCAGAGCGATTCCCAAACCTTGTGCTGACCCTGCCCGGGAGCCAGCCAGGGTGATGCAGACGCTGTGACCTCAGCCCAAATGATGACCTGAAAATCATCCACATCCATGTCAGTCCTTGTCCCCCAAGGCGCAATGACCACAGACCAGCCTCGTGTGGGGGCCCATCCACAGGAGGGCTGGGCATAGTGAGAGGGACCAGAGGAGAGCCCCGTGGGGACGCCGCATCTCCACTAACACCCGCACCGCCTGCTCCATGAGGACAGCACACCCTGGGCTACCACTGGTACTGCCTGCCTGGTCTTCTTTTCATCACAGTGAAACATGCTATAAATTGACGACAGTGGCCATGTTTCAGTGTAGTCAGGGGCATGAATCCCACCCACACCGTTGTGCAGCCATCACGGCGCCCACCTCCAGAACTCCTCATCTCCCAGCCGGAAGCTCTGACTCCATGGAACACTCGCCCCCGTCTCTCCCCCCAGCCCCCCACCAAGCTACTTTCTGTGTCTGTGAGTCTGACCCCGCTAGAGGTCTCTGTGGGTGGAGTCACGCAGGATTTTCTGTGTCTGTGAGTCTGACCCCGCTAGAGGCCTCTGTGGGTGAAGTCACGCAGGAAATTTCTGTATCTGTGAGTCTGACCCCGCTAGAGGCCTCTGTGGGTGAAGTCACGCAGGAATTTCTGTGTCTGTGAGTCTGACCCCGTTAGAGGCCTCTGTGGGTGAAGTCACGCAGGAATTTCTGTGTCTGTGAGCCTGACCCTGCTAGAGGCCTCTGTGGGTGGAGTCACACAGGATTTGTCTTTCGGTGACTGGCTCATTTCAGTCAGCGGTGTCTTTGTTATGCACCAAACGTGTCCCCCAAATTCCTACAGGGAAGCCATGGCCCCACTGTGACTAGATGTGGAGACAGGGCCTGTGAGGAGTCATTAAAATGAAGTGAGCGCCTAAGCCAGGCGTGGAGGATCACACCGGTAATCTCAACACTGTTTGAGCCCAGAAGCTCAAGACCAGTCTGGGCAACATAGTAAGACCCCGTTTCTACAAAATATACAAAGATTAGCCAAGCATGGTGGTGTGTGCCTGGGGTCCTAGCTACTCTGGAGGCTGAGGTGGAAGGACTGCTTAAAGCCTGGGAGTCCCAGGCTGCAGTGAGCTGGGACTGGACCACTGCACTCCAGCCTGGATGACAGAGCAAGACCCTGTCTCAAAAAGTTTAACCAACTGTGAAAAACAATAGCAACAAGGAAATGAGATGTTAGGGGTGGGGCCCTACGTGGCCGCCATTCACAGGGAGTGACCCCAGGGATGCCCACGCACAGAGGGGTGACCCGGAGGACACAGGAGGCAGCATCCGCATGCCCAGGGGCGCCTCAGGAGGAGCCAGCCCTGGACACCTCAAGCTCAGACCCAGCGCCCAGAACTGAGAGAACGAAGTGCTGCTGCTGCTGGTTTTTGGGTTTCATTTTGAGACAGGGCCTCACTCTGTCACGCAGGCTGGAGTGCAGTGGCGCCATCTTGGCTCAGTGCAACCTCTGCCCTCTATCTCCTGGGCTCAAGCAATTCTCCTGCCTCAGCCTCCCAAAGT
Organism: Alouatta palliata; assembly: GCA_004027835.1. Classification (NCBI taxonomy): domain Eukaryota; kingdom Metazoa; phylum Chordata; class Mammalia; order Primates; family Atelidae; genus Alouatta; species Alouatta palliata. The sequence continues at coordinate 26,479 of PVKV010014515.1, forward strand.
GCTGGAACCACAGGTGTGAGCTACTGTGCCCAACCAAGACTACCTCATTCATTCACTCATTCATTTGAGACTGAGACAGGGTCTTGCTCTGTCACCCAGGCTGGAGTACAACGGCACCATCTCAGCTCACTGCAACCTCCACCTCCCAGGTTCCAGCGATTCTTCTGCCTCAGCCTCCCAAGCAGCTGGGACTACAGGCATGTGCCATCATGCCCAACTAATTTTTGTATTTTTAGTAGAAACGGGGTTTCGCCACGTTGGCCAGGCTGGTCTCCATCTCCTGACCTTGTGATCCGCCCGCCTCAGCCTCCCAAAGTGCTGGGATTCCAGCATGAGGCACCGCGCCCAGCCAGTTCTGCTGTTTGAACATGCCCATCTTCAGCCTTCCCTCGCAGCCCAAGGAAAGTAACAGAGACAGGCTCCAAGGGGCCCTCTCATTTCCCTGAGCAGAAAACAGCAGGAGGTTTTGGCTCTGTTGTTTCCAAGGTGTAACACCAATGTTTCAGACAGACAGACAGGGGTACAAGGAGAGAGAGAATTCTGTGACCAGCGGATGTTAACCAGATGGCCAGCCACGAGGGCCGCGGGAAGCCTGGGGAGGCTGTACCTGCTTGCTGTCTTGCTCGCTGGCCTTCAGGCCACCCTCAGCTGGCAAGTCTCTCCGCTTGGCCTGCAACAGAAAAAAAGAGTCATATGGAGAAAAAGCAGGGAGAGGCCGGGCACGGTGGCTCACGCCTGTAACCCCAGCACTTTGGGAGGCCAAGGCAGGCAGCTCACAAGGTCAGGAGATCGAGACCATCCTGGCCAACACGGTGAAACCCCGTCTCTACTAAAAATACAAAAAGTTAGCCGGATGTGGTGGCGCGTGCCTGTAATCCCAGCTACTCGGGAGGCTGAGGCTGGAGACTCGTCTGAATCCGGGAGGTGGAGGCCGCACTGAGCCGAGATCACGCTACTGCACTCCAGTCTGGGCGAGAGCGAGACTCACACAGACACAAGTTCTACTCGGAATTTACAAATATGCCCATTTTTGTTTTTTAAGACAGGATCTCACTCTGTCTCCCAGACTGGAGTGCAGTGGCGCGGCCTCCCTGGCGAAGCCATTCTCCTGCCTCAGCCTCCCGAGTAGGAACACAGGTACTTGCCAGCGCACCCGGCTAATTTTTCAAAGCTCTTTGTAGAGACAGGGTCTCATTATGTTGCCCAAGTGGGTCTTGAACTCCGCACCTCAAGCGATCGTCCCACCTCAGCCTCCCAAAGAGCTGGGTTTATGGTCATGAGCCACCAAAACCGGCCAAGGATGCTAGATGTTGAAGGTCCCATGAAACAGAAGAGACGCCTGAATCTGCTGGCTCCCCGCCGCTTCTCCTGAATTCCATTTCTTTTTTTGTTGTTGTTGTTCTTTTGAGAGGGAATCTCGCTCTGCCACCCAGGATGGAATGCAGTGGCACGATCTCAGCCCAATGCAACAGCCGCCTACCAGGTTCAAGAGATTCTCCTGCCTCAGCCTCCTAAGCAGCTGGGGTTACAGGTGCACGCCACCCAGCTAATTTTTGTATTTTTAGTATAGACAGGTTTTCAACATATTGGCCAGGCTGGTCTCGAACTCCCAACCTCAAGCGATCCACCCAGCTCAGCCTCCCGAAGTGCTGGAATTACAGGCGTAAGCAACTCCGCCCAGCCTGAGTTCCATTTCTTACACTTGAATGTGGCTCTCTGACCCTGGGCTGGTCCATGTGAAGGCCACGTGCAAGCTCTGCACTCCCTGAACCAACCACAGCGTCAAACCCCAAACGAAGCCATTCACATAAGGCAGAGGCTCAGGTGAAGAAATACATGAAGGGGGTCAGAGTGTGCCGCCCCCAAAACATGCTGCTCTTCGACAAAAACATTATTTTGAGTTGAAGGCAGCAGACGCAGGAACAGCCCTCTGCCTTCCCTTCCTGCCCTGAAGCCGGGCATGAATTCCTTTTGTAAAGGTGCCTTCTCCCATCTCCACACCAGGAGGAGAGGCTGCAGACTGAGCCTGCGTAAACCAGCCTCACTGAAGTTACTCTCATCTTCCATCAGTGTCCTCCACAGCTTTACCTTCCTAGGAGCCCAACCCCCTTTTCCCTTTTTCTCTTTTGAGACGGAGTCTCGCTCTGTCACTCAGGCTGGAGTGCAGTGTCGCGAACTCGGCTCACTGCAACCTCCGCCTCCTGGGTTCTAGTGACTCTCCTGCCTCAGCCTCCTGAGTAGCTGGGATTACAGGGACGTGCCACCATGCCCAGCTCGTTTTTGTATTTTTAGTAGAGACGGGGTTTCACCATGTCGGCCAGGCTAGTCTCAAACTCCTGACCTCAGGTGATCCGCCCGCCTCAGCCTCCCAAAATACGAGGATCATACGCGTGAGCCACTGCACCCGGCCTGGTGGCAAGGATTTTTCTAGACTCTTCTAGAAGAGCCGCAAACTCCACAGACGGCCTTCGACCACACTACTGAGTAGTCATAACCATCACATCCCTAACAGTTCCATTAAACCAAAGAACACGGGGCGTCACCCCGGGAACACCGTTCACTTACGTTGCCCGGCTGGCCGCCGCCGGCGGAGGCGGGACTCCCGGGGTGGAGAGCGCGGCAGCCCCAGTCATTCGCCGTCCCCAGGCTCTCTGCAAGGACACGGGAGCAGCGGGCTCTGAGGGCGGCTGGTGGGCGACAGTGACACGCCGAAGTCTCCGCACCACACGTGAGGGCCGAGCGCACGCGGCCTTGTCACAGTCGTCCCTCGGGGGTGCGGCGGGAGGACGGCTGGGCAGACGGGAGATGCTGGGGCAACGGGACCCTCGGGCCTCAGCCTTAAGGTTTTCATGTGTTTAACACTAAAAGCAACGTTTACAACGTGAACAAGAACAGCTGCCCTCCCCGATAAAATGAAAAGCAGAAGGGAAATCTGAGCTTGTGACCACACTCACAAAACCTGGAACCCAGACCCTAGGGCCGCAAGGAAGAACCCGTTGGAACGTGGGGGAAGGCCGAGTGGGTTTCCATTGGGGCTTGTTTCTGATGCTAGGAACTGATTATGGACCACGTAACCCCCAAAGCTAAGCCTCATCCTCCGGACAGCTAACACGGGCTCTAGAAAGCACGCTGGCCCTGAGGCCACCTGAGCAGCCGTTGCTCAAGGGTCTCTGCTATCTCCTCTGCCTGGGGTGCACAGACCCCCTCACTCCACAAGGGCAGTGCTCCTGGGTGGGCGCCCAGCAGGACGGCAGGCTCAGGGCAAGGCCCAGGCAGCGGTGGCAGAAGGACCCAGCTTGGAAGCCCGGGAGGCAATTGGAGGCACCAGCCGGCTCATACCAGGACTCAGCCTTGAGGCTCAGGGCCCCAGCGTGCCTGGAGACAGCATCCCACCAGGCTGTTGGAGGCCCACACCTGCGTGGAGGAAGCCCAGCCTCAGGCGGCACAAACACTCTCCCACCCCAGGGGGCCTCCAGGGGCAAGTCGGGTGCTCCCAGGCCTCCCAGCTCAGCCACGGTGCTGAGCTCCCGCCCGCCTTCCAGGTCCACGTGGCCAGCTCCGGGTCACCAGTGACTCCAGTGAGAGTCTGCAGAGCTGCTGAGCCCGCCAAGGGGAACCTGCCACAGGGATGGCCACTCACTCTCCACGTGTGCAAAGGCGCAGAAGGGGCCGCGCGGGCAGTACCCGGTTTGGCGAATGTCGTTGCATTTCGTAGATTTGTAGATCTGGGGGGAAAATGAAATGAAGAGGCTGGATTGGAAATGGGATTCTGTGGGACGATCACAGCTGGTGTTACCCCACGGTGGAGAATTAAGCTCCAAATCGTGACAAGAGGCCCCTGAAGAAAGGGTGTGGGCCCTGCCCTCCTCCACTGTGCGCCTTGGTCCCCACATCCCTCCTCTCTGCAGAGCTGACCCACAGGGAACACGCACAGGGGCCAGGCCGTTCCCGCAGCACCTACCCTCACATCACAGGCAAAGCAATTTCCCTGTTCGGTATTGTCTGAAAGACGCACCGAATCCAGAGTCTGGTATGCAGCAGACGGCTAGTAAGTGACTGTTAAAGGAACATGTGTCTGTTCCATAGCCAGGCCCTCTGCCACTTCACCCAGGGTGACAGACACTCTCACAAGATCAACAGCACGTAGGACCCGGGAACGGACAGAGCAGCCTGGAGCACGCAGTCTGCCCTAGGGGGGCCTGGCCCAGCCCCTCCTTCCCGTGCAGTTCTCAGGGAAGCGCACGGCGACGGGCACACCTGGCCCTCAGTGCCCACACCTGTCAGGAAGCATTTCCTGACCTCCAGCCTGGCCCCACCCGCTACAGCCCTCCCACCACCCAGACACCCAGTGGGGGGCTCGTTTGCTTGTTCATCTTGTTTTTTGGGACGGATTCTTGCTCTTGTTACCCAGGGTGGAGTGCAGTGACACGATCTCAGTTCTCTGCCACCTCGGCCTCCTGAGTTCAAGTGATTCTCCTGCCTCAGGTTCTCAAGTAGCTGGGATTACAGGCACATGCCACCAGCCCAGCCAATTTTTCTATTTTTAATAGAGAGGGGGTTTCACTATGTTGTCCAGGCTGATCTCAAACTCCTGACCTGACGCAATCTGCCCGCCTCAGCCTCCCAAAGTGCTGGGATGGCAGGCGTGAGCCCCCTCGCCCAGCTTGTTTGTTTTTTTTTTTTTTTTTTTTTTGAGACAGAGTCTCACTCCGTCACCAGGCGCCAGGCTGGAGTGCAGTGGCGCGACCTCGGCTCACTGCAACCTCCGCCGCCCAGGTTCAAGCAATTCTCCTGTCTCAGCCTCCCGAGTAGCTGGGACTACAGGCATGCGCCACCAAACCCAGCTAATTTTTTTGTATTTTTAGTAGAGACGGGGTTTCACACCATGTTGACCAGGATGGTCTCGATCTCTTGACCTCGTGATTCGCCCGCCTCGGCCTCCCAAAGTGCTGGGATTACAGGCGTGAGCCACCGCGCCCGGCCAGCTTGTTTGTTTTTAATACAAATCTGAGTATGCTCCTTTGGCAGCTACGTGGCCAGGCGTAAACACAGCAGCCCTGTGCCATCCATACCCTGCACCCTCCAGAGGGAGCACAGGCCTGGCCCAAGCCCAGGCTGCCCCCTTCAGCCCCAGAAACATCCCGCCTAGGAAGAGTTATTGTTTACCCGGGGCGGGGGCCAGGCGGGAGGGTTTATCTCACTCAGGATTTATTGTACAGCTATGGGTCACGTGACGCCAGCTCTGCTCAGGGCGTGCTGGAGACCAGGGTCCACCGCAAGGGCGGGCAGCCAGGCCTGTGTTACCAAACCCAGAAAAGGCCCCGGATACCAGGCCCCTTGCAGGCCCCTGGTGGCACTGCAGTGTGTGTGGTCACCAACACCCAGAATGCGTGACGCGAATCTGTGACTCCCTCCTTGGAGGAACGGTGGGAAGCAGCGCCTGGTCCTCCCAGCCCGTGTGCCTTCCCCTCAGCTGAGGTTTTACTTTTTTCAGACAGAATCTTGCTCTGTCACCCAGGTTGGAGTGCAGTGGTGCGATCTCAGCTCACTGCAACCTCTGCCTCCCGGGTTCAAGTGATCCTGGCGCCTCAGCCTCCCGAGTAGCTGGGATTACAGGTACACATTACCACACCCAGCTAATTTTTGTATTTTTAGTAGAGACGGGGTTTCACCACGTCAGCCAGGCTGGACTCAAACTCCTGACCTCAGGTGATCCGCCCACCCTGGTGTCCCAAAGTGCTGGCATGACTGGCGTGAGCCCCCACACCCGGGCTGAATATGTATGTTTTCACCGACATTTCCTCCCTGCTTTTTTCCCATGTGACTCTGTTTTCTGTTGCAGGCCAAGCAGAGAGACGCGCTGGCCGAGGGCGGCCCGAAGGCCAGCAAGCTGGTCAGCCCCATAGGTTTCCCACAGCCCTCCTGCCAGCCCTCGGTCAACGATAACCCTGTTCTTTCGGTATGATGAACCACACTGCGAACCCAATGGCATCCCCCAGGCCTTCCAGCAACCCATGCCTGGGGTGGTGGGAGGGACGTACCTCGGGGTGGAACTGCTGCTCTGTGCGGGAGTGGCAATACTGGCAGCTGTCACCGCCGTCACAGCGCGAGGGCTCCCCCCACTCATCCCCGTGCTTCACGCTGGGGCAGGGCGTGGACCTGGGGACGAGGATGTGTCAGGGGGACACGGGAGGACATAGCTCCCCCCGGGGGGCCCAGGGGTATCTGCCTCCCACCAGGAGGGGCCTTGGGCACAGGACCCTGGAGTGACCGGTGACTCAGCTCTACATTTATGGACATGCAGGCCCGGCCGGTGCAAGGACAGGGTCAGGAGCCTCAGGGTTGTTCTTCACAGAATTTAACTTGAGTCTGGGTTAGAACCACCCTCATGGATGGAGAGCGAGGGGGAGAAACAGCCGAACCTCCTGGGGGCAGTGAGGCTGGGCGTCCAGACAGCGCAGAGCTGTCTCCTGGCCAAATTTCTATAAAATAGAAGTGAGATTTTTGATCCCACAATTTGAAAATCCTCACCAATTTCAATGCTCCCACTGCAATGAGCAGGGATTGCACTGCTGCACTCCAGCCTGGGCGACAGAGGGAGACTGTCTCATAAAAAACTAAACCCTCTCCTCTTGGTGCAATTTCTAGCAGCTTTATTGTAACTTACGTGGATTTCTGGAAAGCACAATGCCTGTTGGAGAAAAGGATTTTCCTTTTCTTTCCATGGCGGGCGATGACAAAAACCTAGAGACTAATTCGTGCTTTGTTCTACAGCCTTCAGGTCCCTCAACTCTGAAGCTACTTGGAGGCAGAATGAATTTAACGTGGTAAACAAGGAGGAAGGGAGGGGTCCTTCCCACGGAGGCACAGGGGCTCTCCAGGGCATGCGAGGCAGCACCAGGTCATTAAAAAGAGGAGGGTGGGCCGGGCACGGTGTCCCACGCCCGTAATCCCAGCACTTTGGGAAGCCGAGGCAGGCGGATCACGAGGTCAGGAGTTCAAGACCAGACTGGACAACATGGTGAAACCTCGTCTCTACTAAAAAATACAAAAATTAGCTAGGCATGGTGGCTCGTGCCTGTAATCCCAGCTACTTTGGAGGCTGAGGTAGGAGAAGAGGCGGAGGTTGCAATGAGCCAAGATCGCACCACTGCACTCCAGCCTGCGCTACAGAGTGAGACTCCACCTCAAAAAAAAAAAAAAAAAAAAAAAAAGGAGGGCAGGCTCTCTGCTGGAGGAAGAGCTGGACACAGACAGGGCCTCAGGAAGGCCAAGCGCACAGCCCAGGCATCCAGACCCCCTGTGGAGTCTGCACCCTCCCCTGCCCCCAGGTGCACACTGCAGACCGGAGGCAAGCGGGGCCAGGCACAACCCGAAGGTGGGGCTGGAGCGAGGAGGAGAAGGGGCTTCCGAGGCAAGCAAGCTGCACAGCCCCAAACCCGCAGGCCAGGCCCAGGGATGGTCAGGGCTCAGGTGGTGGAGGAAGGTCCTGCGTGTACCCTGAGCAGGGTGACCCTTGGGGTGCAGGCCTCAGGACTCAGCCTAAGAATGGGGTGCCCTGGCCGCCAGCTGTTAAGACGAGATCAATCCCAGGTGATGAGAACGCCAGAGCGCCTGGCGGCTCGGGTGGGGAAACGGCACGCAGCCCAGAGCCTGGAGAGCGTGGCTGTAACCAGGGGCATGAGTGGGGCACATGGGGGTCCCAGCTGGGCTCTGGGTCCCTCCTGCTGCACTCCGGCCCCTTGCCTGGCAGAGGGGCCCTGGCATGGGACTGCATGGGAGCCACTGAGCTTGGGTGGGGAGGCCAGTCCCAGGACAGGCTAGGGCCTCCACGGCGCCTCCCACAGCCAGTATGCTGGGAGGCACGTCCCCTCCCGGGAGTGACGGTGCCACAAGGCAGCCCTCCCATGAGAACCCGGGGGAGGGCAATGCGGCCACAGGGCGGGAAGGACACCCACCAGCCGGGAACCTGTGGGCTCACCTGTACTGGAAGGTCCGGGGGTTGCGCCGCCTGTCCCTGCTGTTGTGGTAGTGCGGGCACGCGTAGCCCTGGCGGCACAGGCGTGGTGGCTTCGGGCACTGCTCCGTCTTGTAGCTGCCCAGCACAAAGTTGGCGTCTGAAAAACGGGCCACACAGTGCCTGTGCAGTATCACGTAGGAAAACACTGGGCACAGAAGCCCGAAGGTGGAAGGCCCGGCTGTCCCCAACGGACAGAGCCATAGGAGGACTCAGGGAACACAGACAGACACACACTGTGGCACACGTGGACTTCAAGGGACTCACGCTCCACGAGGGAAACCGGGCCCAAAGGCCACGCTGTGTGGTTCTGCCTACATGACAACCGCCCAGAACTGCAGAACCCACAGAGGGAATGGAACAGAGACCACCAGAGGTCGGGGGGAGTCCTGCTGTGGGTGGGCGCTTCCTTCTTGGGAGATAAAAACGTTTTCCAACTAGATAGAGATGATGGTTGCACAGCTTTATGAATATGCTAAATGCGGCAGGTGAAGCCCCATGTACGCCACAGCCTCTGGGTGACAAGCACCTCACTGTGGGTTCCCTGCTTGTAACAAGCGCACCTCACGGTGCAGAAGGCTCCCCCAGGAGAGGCGGAAGGGCAGGCGCGTTTGGGAAATCTCTATTTTTCCACTCAGTTTTGCTGTGAACCAAAAACTGCTCTAAAATATAAAGTCTTTTTTTTTATTGAGACAGAGTCTGGCTTTGTCGCCCAGGCTGGAGTGCAATGGCACCAACTTGGCTCACTGCAACCTCCGCCTCCTGGGTTCAAGCAATTCTCCTGCCTCAGCCTCCCAAGTAGCTGGGACTACAGGCGTGCACCACCATGCCAAGCTAACTTCTTATATCTTTAGTACACGTGGGGTTTCAGCATGTTGGCCAGGCTGGTCTCCAACTCCTGACCTCAAGTGATCCACCTGCCTCAGCCTCCCAAAGTGCTGGGATGACAGGTGTCAGCCACCTGATCCAGCCCAATAAAGTCACTCTTTAAAAGTCATTCACTGTATTTCACATAAACTTTATCTCAAGTTGAAAAACAAGCCATGGGGTCGTTTAAAAACAGTAACCGATAGGCAAAGATTCCTAAAAATCATATCCTTTCTTGGGCTGACAGTTCACACCTTACTGATACATGCTGTTCTTCAGTGCACCGCTCAGCGTGGCTGGGCAGCCAGAGAGGCACAGCCAAGAGCGTCAGCCCCTAAGTGCCGGCATGACGCCAGACATACTTCCAAGATCAAACCTGACATCCTGACACCATCGTGCACACCAGATTCAATTCAAATAGCTTTTCTTTTCTTTTCCTTTTTTGAGACACACTCTCACTCTGTCACCCAGGCTGGAGTGTAGTGGCACGATCTCAGCTCCCTGAAACTTCCGCCTTCTGGGTTCAAGCAACTATCCCTTCTCAGCCTCCAGAATAGCTGGGATTACAGGCATGTGCCACCACACCCAGCTAATTTCGTAAGTTTAGTAGAGATGGGGTTTCATCATGTTGCCCAAGCTGGTCTCGAACTCCTAAGCTCAGGTGATCCACCACCTTAGCTCCCGAAGTGCTGGCATGACAGGAGGGAGCCACCAAGTCTGGCGCCCAATAGCTTCTTTTTTTTTTTTTTTTTTTTTTAAGACGGAGTTTTGCTCTTATCATCCAATCTGGAGTACAACAGCACAACCTCCGCCTCCCGGGTTCAAATGATTCTCTTGCTTCAGCCTCCCGAGTAGCTGGGATTACAGGTGCCTGCCACCACGCCCAGCTAATTTTTAAATTTTTAGTAGAGATGGGATTTCACCACGTTGGCCAGACTGGTCTCGAATTCCAGACCTCAGGTGATCCACCTGCCTCGGCCTCCCAAAATGTTGGGATTACAGGAGTGAGCCACCACATCCGGTCAGTGTTATTATTATGCTATTATATTATTCAGCCCTGAAAAGAAATGAGAGCCGGCACAGTGGCTCATGCCTGTAAGGCCAGCACTTTGGGAGGCCAAGGTATAAGAATCGCTTGAGCCCACGAGTTCGTGACCAGCCTGGGCAACATAGTGAGACCCCATCTGTACTAAAAATATTAAAAATTAGCTGGGCATTGGTGGTCTGTGCCTGCAGTCACAGCTACACGGGCGGCTGACGTGGGGGAACCCTTACGTCTGGAAGGTCAACACTGCAGTGATTTGTCATTGCACCACTGCACTCCAGTCTGGGCAAGAGAACAAGGTCCTGTCTCAAAAACAAAAAGGAGAAGGAGGGGAGAAACAGGGTGGCTCCTGCCTGTCATCCCAGCACTTTGAGAGGCTGAGGCAGGTGGATCACCTGAGGTCAGGAGTTTGAGACCAGCCTGACTAATAGGGTGAAACCCCATTTCTACTAAAAATACAAAAATTAGCCTGGCATGGTGGTGCCCACCTGAAATCCCAGCTACTTGGGAGGCTCAGGCAGAAGAATCGCTTGAACCTGGTAAGTGGAGGTTGCAGTGAACCAAGATCACGCCACTGCACTCCAGCCTGGGTGACAGAGTGATACTCCGTCTCCAGGGAAAAAAAAAAAAAAATGCATTTTTTTGGTTATGTGTATTTTGTCTCTTTTTTATTTTTATTTTTTTGAGATGGAGTCTCAGTCTGTCACCCAGGATGCAGTGCAGTGGCACGACCTCAACTCACCGCAACCTTCACTTCCCGGGTTCAAGCGATTCTCCTGCCTCAGCCTCCAGAGTAGCTGGGATTACAGGAGTGTGCCACCCCACCTGGCTCATTTCCGTATTTTTAGTAGAGACGGGGTTTCACCATGTTGGTCAGGCTGGCCATGAACTCCTGACCTCAGGGGATCCACCCGCCTCAGCCTCCCAAAGCGCTGGGATGACAGGTGCGAGCTCCCACGCCCCGCCTTAATACCTTGTTTTTGAATCAGCTCTCCCCTGCTATCACCTCATCTGTGTGCTGGCCAGGAATGCAGGTCCCTAGCCCTGAGGAAATGCTCCCAGGGCCATGCGTTCTGACCATGCCCAAGGATCTGAAAGCTGCTTTCTGGGGCACCCCCCAGAGGCACAGGGCTGGGGACTCCACTGGACACCACGGGGGGGGTGCCTGGTGGTGCCCTGGCTCCAGAACAGGACACCCCGCAGGTTGCCGTGGGAGCTACAGACCCCCTCAGCTGAGCACTTGGTCAACAGATGACCCCACTGAGACACCAGCAGGTGAAGAGGTACACGGCAGATGCGGGGAGGCACCTGGGCCCAAATCCCACTCAGCACCCATCCCCTGTGGGAGAGGGGTTGCTAATGAACTCCATGAGCCTCGGTTTCCCCATCTGATCACCTTGCACATAAACTAAACCTGGCTGTCCCCGCACTGTCCCCACCCCTCTCAGCTGCGGCCGTGGAGTTACCTTGCCATCGGGGGTCTTCACTCAGGATCTTCTCAATCATGGCCTGGCTGGCCAAAACCCCAGGCTGCAGATCCGGGACACCGTCCCCGCTGCCCAGCTGGCCGTTCTGCAAGGCTTCCTGGGCCTGCAGCTCCCTGCAAGCCGAGGACACAGTGGTCACGGCTCTGCATGCGGAGCCTCCAAAGCTGAAAGGAGGTCACTGGAGTACATGCTCCCCTCCCACCACTACACAGAGACACTGCCACCCGAAGGGCTCAGGTGTGTGGGCTTCTCTGCCCTGGCACACAGTCCTGATCCAAATCCCAACCACTTAATTTTGTTTTTTGTTTGAGACAGGGTCTGGCTCTGTCCCCCAGGCTGGAGTGCAGTGGCGCAATCACAGCTGACTGCAGCCTCCACTTCCCGGGCTCAAGCAATCCTCCCACCTTGGCCTCCCAGAGCACTGAGATTACAGGTGTGAGCCACTACACTCGGCCCCAGCCACGTAAGAGCGGAATTTTCTTGAGGCAGAATTTGCCTTCTGCAGCCCCGGTCCGTGCGCTGAGTTCGTTCTCCTGCAAAGCAGTGCCTCATGGCCTCAAACCCTCCAGACTCAGGGAAAGAAACACCCAGTGAGAAGAGGTGAGAGATCGTCACATCAGAAACAACATCCGGGCCTACTACTCACCTGACGTCACACACGGGGGGCCGCAGGTCCAGGGGGCCGTGTGCAAAGGCACAGTGCAGCCCGTTCTTCACACAGTGGCCCCTGGCGTCCGTCTCGTGGATGCAGGTTCCTGTCTTATAGTAGCGCAGGTGGTACTTGCGCTCCGTGTCTCCCGTCGTCCGGTGCAGGTAGGGACACCTGGGAAGCAGAGGGGCACACGATGCCTGGTTCTCACGGACCCAGAGGCAGCCCTAAGCTCACACGATGCCTGGTTCTCATGCACCCAGAGGCAGCCCTAAGCTCACACGATGCCTGGTTCTCACGGACCCAGAGGCAGCCCTAAGCTCACACGATGCCTGGTTCTCACGCACCCAGAGGCAGCCCTAAGCTCACACGATGCCTGGTTCTCACACACCCAGAGGCAGCCCTAAGCTCCCTGGGTCCACACCCCAACAGCACCTGGCAAGCAGTGAATTCCTTTCCCTTCTCCCAGCTTCCTGTTCTGATCGGAAGGACTGACATCATCAGACGCAGCATGTGCTCCAGAATGTGGAACCGCCCAGGCACACAGACCACCACAAACTCCCAACCAAACACAGCTGGAAAACACAACGCCGAATTTCCACAAAGCTCATCCTTCCTAACAAATGCTGAAACCAGTCTGGGAGGTAAAGTCCGTGCCCTGCACGCAGGCTGCATCTCCTTCCTGACCAGTCACTGTCAGAAAGTGGGAGCCCTCCTGCCCAGTGTCCTGCTGCTCTCAGGGATCCCAGGAGGGAGGCAGGGGAGGGGAGAAGCACAGGGTCCTGGACGCTGCTTGGGGGGGATGGGGGGGATGGGCAGGAGAGGAAGCAGATAGCATGGTGGGGAGCACAGGTGAGGAAGCATCACCATCACATGGGATACCCGCAGGCTCAGAGCAATGCTCCCAGGGAGTCACAGGCAGCTCCTGGAGCAGGATGGGGTACAGGGGGAGGGAGAGCAGCCGCCAAGGCTCAAGCAGCATCAACAGAGACGGGGAGACAACGCGAACTGCTCCCGCATTCTGGGTCATCTCCAGGTAGGTCACTCCAGAGGGAGGTGAGGGGACACCCAGAGGACCCTGAGTCATCAATGGTGCCGAGCCCTGGCTGGTGATGGAATCACTGAGTGGCCTGACGGCCAAGGCAGAGGATGACAGGGCCCCCACTGCAGGTCCCCACACATAAGGACTCAAACCTTCACCTCCAGCTCCAGCCGGGGAGCTTCATGAGGGTCCCACCCACCTCGCTGTGCATGGGACTGGAGCTCCCACCAGGGATGGCTGAGAACCAAGAGCGACCCAGCAACCACCAGGTCTAGCCCCATCCTCTAACATCAGGAACAGAGAGATGCAGAGTTCAGAGAGCCCCACCCAGGCTTCACTGGGCACCCGTGGTGTGCCAGATGCTGAAAGCTGAGGGTGCACAGAGGCTGAAGAAGGGGTGTCCAGCCCAACCTCAGGGTCCCAGGAGCCACCCAAGCAAAAGTCAAATGAGAACGCCACCCTGGGACCCAGCGATCCGCTGCTGGGTTCACATCCCAGAAACCCGAAGGCAGCGTTGTAAGCAGACACCTGCACACACACGTTCACAGCTCGTCATGCACAGGAGCAGAGAGGTGAAAACCACCCAGCTGGGCACCGACAGAGGAGTCCATGAACAAAACATGGTCTTCTACCCACACAATGGGACAGCGTTCAGCCACAGAAGGAAGGTCGGGCACACTGGCTCACATCTGTCATCCCAGCACTTTGAGAGGCAGAGATGGGAGGACTGCTTGAGGCCAGGGGTTCAAGACCAGCCTGGGCAACATGGTGAGTCCCCATCTCTACAAAAAATTTAAAAATCAGCTGGGCGTCATGGTGCACACCTGTGGTCCCAGCTACTTGGGAGGCTGAGATGGGAGGATCAGTTGAGCCCAAAAGGCTAAGGCTGCAGTGGGCCGTGCTTGCACCACTGCACTCCAGCCTGGACAACAGAGCAAGACCGTGTCTCAAAAAAAAACAAGGGAGGAGGAGGAAGGGCAGGAAAGGAAGGGAAGGGGAAGGGCGGAGGGAGGGAAAGACAAAAAAAGAGAGAGAAAGAGAAAGGAAGGAAGAAAAGGAAGGAAGGAAGGAAGCAGCGAACAAGCTGGGGCGCGATGCCTCACGCCCGTAATCCCAGCACTTTGGGAGGCCAAAGCAGATGGATCACTGGAGGTCAGAAGTTCAAAACCAGCCTGGCCACCACGGTGAAACCTCGTCTATGATAAAAATACACTAATTAGCCGCGTGTAGTGGCGCATGCCTATAATCTCAGCTACTTGGGAGGCTGAGGCAGAACTGCTTGAACCTGGGAGGTGGAGGCTGCAGTGAGACAAGATCGTGCCACTGCATTCCAGCCTGGGTGACAGAGGGAGACTCCATCTTAAAAAAAAAAAAAAAGGAAAGAAAGAAAAAGATTAGACTTGGTATTTGCCAATACAAGTAGCAACAGGAACTCTTAGACGTGGGTATTTGGAAGTCTCTCTTCCCATCAGTTCCTCACAGAATGCATAGTGAAGACCTAGTGAGGCACACCCTGGATCAACTCGGATGCAAGTTCTGCACTGCCTGAGAACAGGGGCCAGGGGAGGCCCCACAGGGTAAATGGGAAATGCCAGGCCTGCCAGGTGACACCACCAAACAGAGCTCTGAAAAGAAGACAGAGGGCAGGTGCAGCAGCTCACGCCTGTTATCCCAGCACTTTGGGATGGCAGGTGGGCAGATTACTTGAGCCCAGGAGTTCAAAACCAGCAAGACCCCGTTCCCACAAAAAATACAAAAAGTCAGCTGGACGTGGTGGTGTGCACCTCTGGTCCCAGCTACTCTGGAAGCTAAGGTACAAGGATCACTTGAGCTCAGGAGGTTGAGGCTGCAGTGAACAAATCTGTGTGTCAACCAGGAAAAGCTGCACAACAAGAATAGGGTGAGCCTATTTTTTCCTGAGAACAAAAGACCCAGGGTGGCTGCAGGGCCACAGTGCAAAGGGCTGGCAAGGATGGCCTCTGTTCTGTGGCTGCACTGAAAATGGGCCTAGAGGCTGGGCACGGCGGCTCATGCTTGTAATCCCAGGACTCTGGGAGGCCGAGGCAGGTGGATCACTCGAGTCCAGGAGTTCGAGTCCAGCCTGTGCAACGCAGCAAAACCCCATCTCTACTAAAAATACACACACACACACACACACACACACACACACAAATCAGCTGGGCATGGTGGCGCACCTGTGGTCCCAGATACTCTGGAGGCTGAGGTGAGAGAATCAGGTGAGCCCGGGAGGCTGAGGTTGCAGTGAGCCGAGATCGCACCACTGCACTCCAGGCTGGGAAACAGAGCCAGATCCTGGCTCAAAAGAAAAAGGAAAATAGACCATAGACCCTGGAGAGGTCTGGGATCCCATGAGGCGCCTTTTCTTCCTTTTTCTTTTTTTTCTTTTTTTGGCCTTTCCTGTTTCTTTACGAGAATCTGTCTGAAGAGAAAAGTAAGCGCCTGGCCCCTCAGCAATAGCCCCGCGGCCTCAAAGCCACGCCCCCAGGGGAACCGCCCCGCCCCCAAGTCCACGCCGGTTCCCACGGGGGCGGGGCTCTGCACATGACCCGGGGCGGCCAATCGCGGATGTGCAGGGGAGGGGCGTGTCCCGCAGAACAAAGGGCCTTTCCCGAGCGGGGCGGCGCGGGGCTGGGATCCCCACGAAGCCCGCAGGATGGACATGGCGTGGGGTGCAGCGAGGGGCGGCCACCCACTAGGAAAGGAGGCACGGTGGGGGCGCCCACGGGGGCAGGCACCCGAGGGGGTGCCCATAGGGGATAGGGGAGGAACCCGAGAAAAGACCTGGGAGACCACAGGAGGAGGCAGAGGAGAGATGACAGCAGGGGCTGGAGGAGGGCACCCGCCACTGAGTGAGGGGGTGAAAGCAGAGGTACCCGCAGGAGCTGGTGACGGTGGGGCTGCCCCAGGAGGGGCTGACACTGAGGTAGCAACTGAGCAAGCAGGGGTGCAGTGAGGTGCTAGCCTGCCCAGGAAAGGAGGCACGAACAGCGGAGGTGGGCCCTCCTGGGGTCCCAGTCCTGCTCTGCCCCACAGCTCAGCCCCAGCGCCTCCAGCCAGAACCAAGAGCAATGCCTGATGCGGGCTAAGGGCGTCTGCTCTCTGACACATATTCATGTGTAAAGTCGGTAGTATCAACACGAAAATAGAAATTTCAAAAACCAACGAACTAAATAAAGGAAAGACCCTGCGCTTGATCTGAACGTTCATCTATTTACAAAATCCGAGGCAACTGTTAGTGAGAACCAGAACGGGTAATTCAACAGGACAAATTGGCTATCCCTTTGTGCAGTGATGAGAAAGTCCCACTCCAGTGGAATGAAGGATAATTACGGAGGAGAGATTCCCAGAGGAAACAGCCTGTCAGATACTTCCTGAAAGGCCAGCTGAAGCAAACATGCTACAAACAAAATCTTAAGATAATTTCCTTGTTGTGTGTGGATTTACCCAGGATGCATCCAAAACAAAACACCCAGCAGGCATCTGAGCCCCACTTACGACCCTCAATTATAAACTGCAAGCCATTTAGACAGCAGGCTAATATTTCTGTAATGCATAATCACGTTACACAACCGCTACTTGAGCACAGCTTGAAATGACCAACTGGGGGCAGCCGCTCACGGCAGCACTGTCCGTCCCTGTGAGAATTGGACACCATCCTGTGCTAGCTCTGGGGCTCAGTCCACAGCAGGACACCCAGACTCCAGAACCAAAACAGTTATGAAGCTGGGTGCGGTGGCTCACGCTTGTAATCCCAGCACTTTGGGAAGCTGAGGAGAGCAGATCACCTGAGATCAGGAGTTCAAGACCAGCCTGGTCAACACGGCGAAACCCATCTCTACTAAAAATATAAAAATTAGTCGGGCATGATGGCACATGCCTGTAATCCCAGCTACTCGGGAGGCTGAGGCAGGAGAATCGCTTGAACCCAGGAGGCAGAGGTTACAGTGAGCCAAGATCATGCCACCACACTCATGCCTGGGAGACAGATAAGACTCCGACTACAAAAAAAAAAAAAAAAAGCAGTTATGAAAAGATGCCTTCTTGCCGGGTGCAGGAATGCACACCTGTAACCCCAGCACTTTGGGCAGCTGAAGTGGGAGAACTGCTTAAGCTTGGGAGGTCGAGGCTGCAGTGAGCTGCGACGGTACACTGCACTCCAGCCTGGGCAACAGAACGAGACCCTAGCTCAAAAAAAAAAAAGAGGGCTGGGCGAGGTGGCTCATGCCTGTAATCCCAGCATTTTGGGAGGCCAAGGCGGGTGGATCATGAGGGTCAGGAGTTCAAGACCAGCCTGACCAACATGGTAAAACCCCGTCTCTACTAAAAATACAAAAAATTAGCCGGGTGTGGTGGTGGGCGCCTATAATCCCAGCTACTCAGGAGGCTGAGACAGAACTGCTTGAACCCGGGAGGCGGAGGCTGCAGTGAACCAAGATGACGTCCCTGCATTCCAGCCTGGGGACAGCGCTGCTAGTCAGTCAGTCCCCCATGTTCAATGGAGTGGGGTCAGACAGGCCGGGGGCTGGTCTCCACACGTCCGGGACACCCCCACATCAGAGTTACGCAGCAGTGGCCCCACTTGCAACTCAGGATCACAGGTCTGGGCAGATGATGGGCTTATTAACCAAGGGAAGTTAGATGCTGAGCTCAGACACCTCCCACGTGCAGGTAACAGTGGCTCAAAAAGCCGTTCAGTTACGCACTTTCAGAACGGCCCAGAAGTACGTCGCTACCCTAACCAAAATGGGCTGGCTACATCATTTCACATTTCGGCACCAACCTGCCTTAACAACAGTACCAGGGCCAGGTGCGGTGGGTGCACTCACGATCCCTGCAGTCTGGGCAGGCCAAGGCAGGAGGACTGCTTGAAGCTGGGCAACATAGTGAGACTCTGTCTCTACAGAAAAAATAAAAACTGAGCCAGAGGTGTGTGGTGGCTCACACCTGTAATCCTAGCACTCTGGGAGGCTGAGGTGGGAGGATCACTTGAGTCCAGGAGTTCAAGACCAACCTGCACAACTCAGGAAAACCCCATTTCTACTAAAAATACAAAAAAATCTGCCAGGCGTGGTATAGAGAGTCTGTAGTCCCAGCTACTCCAGAGGCTGAAGTGGGAGAATCACCTGAGCCCAGGACGTAGAGGCTGCAGTGAGCCGAGCTGGTACCAATGCACTCCAGCCTGGGAGACCAGAGTGAGACCTGGTGTAAGTGACGGAGCACTCCTGTGGTTCCAGTTGCTCAGGAGGCTGAAGCAGCAAGATCCCTTGAGCATTGGAGGTTCAAGCTGCAGTGAGCAGTGTTTGCACCCCTGCACTCCAGCCCAGGCCACAGACCAAGACCCTGTCTCATAAAACAAAAACAGCCAGGCAGTTCTGACAATACCACTGCCTCTGAAAAATAAAATAAAATACAAACAGCCAGGCAGGTGGCTCACCTGAGGTCGGGAGTTCAAGACCAGTCTGACTAACATGGTGAGACCCTGTCGCTGCTAAAAATACAAAAATTAGTGAGGCCTGGTGGCGCATGCCTGTAATCCCAGCTACTCAGGAGGGTGAGGCAGGAGAATCGCCTGAACCCAAGAGCTAGAGGTTGTAATGAGCAGACTGTACAACTGCACTCCTTCTGTGTGACGGAGAAAGACTCCATCTCAAAACAACAAAAACAAAACAAACACTAATGCGCAATTAAAAACATTTCAGTATTTAAAGTAACACCTCTTAAAAAAATTAGAAAAATTTATCCCTTGAGCTAAGCATTGTTGAAAAAATAAAGGAAAAAGGACTTTTTTTTTTTTTTTTTTGAGACGGAGTTTCGCTCTTGTTACCCAGGCTGGAGTGCAATGGCGCGATCTCGGCTCACCGCAACCTCCGCCTCCTGGGTTCAAGCAATTCTTCTACCTCAGCCTCCCGAGTAGCTGGGACTACAGGCACGTGCCACCATGCCCAGCTAATTTTTGTATTTTTAGTAGAGACGGGGTTTCACCATGTTGACCAGGATGGCCTCGATCTCTTGACCTCGTGATCCACCCGCCTCGGCCTCCCAAAGTGCTGGGATTACAGGCGTGAGCCACCGCGCCCGGCCGGAAAAAGGACTTTTAATTCACAAGGGTCTCCACGCTGAAAGCAGCCTTCAATGGGAATGTCCCTGGAGAATCAGCTCCTTCCAAAAGATGACGGAATGGAGACATCAAGACCAAAACGGCCATCTCTCTCCTAGGCAGGAAGAGACCACCCTCCGCTCTCTGCGAGCAGCCCACAGGAAGAAAGCAAAACCTGACACCACCTCCTGCCGGCCTGTGAATATACAATCTGACTTGGATGTTCCCTGCTTTCCCATTTTACATATTTCAAAATAAAGACATCTGTTCACAACACTATTAGGAAACTTGTAAAATAAAATCAACCAAAACAAAACCTTGATTTTACAACTTTAAAAGTGCTACAGAGGCTGGGCTCAGTGGCTCCCACCTGTAATCACAGCACTTCGGGAGGCCAAAGCAGGTGGATCACGAGGTCGGCAGATGGAGACTATCCTGGCTAACAAGGTGAAACGCCCTCTCTACTAAACATACAAAAACAGTGAGCGGAGTGTGGTGGTGAGCGCCTGTAGTCCCAGCTACTCAGGAGGCTGAGGCAAGAGAATCGCTTAAACCTGGGAGGCAGAGGTTGCAGTGAGCCAAGATCGCGCCACTGCACTCCAGCCTGGGCGACAGAGAATGAGAGTCCATCTCAAAAAAAACAGTGCTACATAAATGAGCCGCACATAAAATAACTTTACTATCTTTTTTTAATTAAAATGGATATGTAAACATCAAGAAAGGAAACATGGGCCGGGCACAATGGCTCATGCCTGTGATCCCAGCACTTTGGGAGGCCGAGGCAGGAGAATCATGAGGTCAGGAGGTCGAGACCATCCTGGCTAACACGGTGAAACTCTGTCTCTACTTAAAAAAAAATACAAAAAATTAGCCAGGTGTGGTGGTGTGCGCCTGTAATCCCAGCTACTCAGGAGGCTGAGGCAGAAGAATCGCTTAAACCAGGGAGGCGGAGGTTGCAGTGAGTTGAGATGGTGCCATACACTCCAGCCTGGGCAACAGAGCAAGATTCCACCTCAAAAAATACACAGACAGACATCCCGGATGTACTCCATAGTGTGAATATTCTAACAGGCTCTCTGCGTGGAAAGCATCTGACCACTACAAAATGCTCCAAAACCTGGCCAGGTGCAGTGGATCCTGCCTGGAATCCCAGCACTTTGGGAGGCCAAGGCGGGAGGATCACTGTGCCCAGGAGTCTGAAACCAGACTGGGCTACAGCAAGAACCCTGTCTCTACAGAAACACAAAACAACACACTCGGCCAGAAGTAGGTTCTGCAGGAACTGTGTCAAATTAAGAAGGGGAAACGGCTGGCCACGGTGGCTCACCCCTGGAATCCCAGCACTTTGGGAGGCTGAGGCAGGAGGATCGCTTGAGCCCAGAAGTTCAAGACCAGCCTGGACAATGTAGTGAGACCCCATCCCTACAAAAATTATACAAAATTAGCTGGAGTGGCATGAGCCTGTAGTTCCAGCTACTTGGGAGGCTGAGGGAGAATCACTTGAGCCTGGGAGTTGGTGGCTGCAGTGAGCCATGTCCCATCATTGCACTCCAGCCCTGGTGACAGAGCAAGACCCTGTCTCAAAAAAAAAAAAAAAAGCAGAAGATAAAACAGAATTGGAGTCACACAAGCGTTACCCCTAAAACACACACAATCCCTCGGGAAGTGGCCTGAAAACAGTAACTGTCTTACCACCATCCCTGGTCACTGGAAAACTTCAGAGGATAATTACCACTCCCTCTACAGCGGCCAAGCATGGACACCAGGTATCCACGGAGGTGTCCCCGGGTGGAGCCCACCCACCTGCCCCTGGCTTAGGGTTCAAACCCCGTCCCCGGGTAGAAGCTCCCAACCTGCCCCTGGCTGAGGGTCCAGGCCCCGTCCCCGGGTGGAGGCCCCCTCCTGCCCCTGGCTGAGGGTCCAGGCCGCGTCCCAGGTGGAGGCCCCCTCCCGCCTCTGGCTGAGGGTCCAGGCCGCGTCCCAGGTGGAGGCCCCCTCCTGCCCCTGGCTGAGGGTCCAGGCCGCGTCCCAGGTGGAGGCCCTCTCCTGCCCCTGGCTGAAGGTCCAGAGCCTGTCCCCGGGTGGAGCCCCCCACGCCCCCCGGCCGCTTACTCGTCGCCGTCGGGGCACACGCCGGTGGCCTCGTTGTACTTGGAGCAGTACACGTCGGGACTGTAGTTGAAGGTGCCGTCGCGCCTGCGGAGGGGCCTGCGGCGCCGCTGGTTGAGGAAGTGCCAGTGGAAGCAGGTGAACGGCCTGTGCTGCGCGCACTTGTGCTGTGAAAACAGGGGGCACTGCTCCGTCCTGAACTCCTTCAGGTACCTAAAAACAGACAGCGCCGCGCTCGCTTCCGTCGGGCGGCCCCGGGGACTCGTGGGCGGAGGGACGCACCGGCCTCAGGTGCCCCAACCCCGGGCTCGACCCCCCACTCCGACTCCTGGCGGGCCCCAGGCGCCGCCCCCCATCCCGACTGGAGACGCGACCCTCCCTGGACCTCAGAACCCAGGCGCCCCCCAGACCCTGGCGACCGCGGTGACCTCAGGCGGCGGCCGCCGGAGCGGAGGGTCCCGGTCCCCGAGCCCGGGCGCAGCCCCCGACCCCCGACCCCCGACCCGGGGCGGTTCCTCCCTCCTCCGGGGCGCGTGGTCCCCGGTGCCCGGGCGCCGCCCCACACCCTGGGCGCCGCGCTCCGACCTCAGGCGGCGGCGGCCGGAGCACAGGGGGTCGCGGACCCCAGCCCGGGCGCGACGCGGAGGCCGGGGGCGCGCGGGGGCGGCGAAGGGGCGGCGGAGGCAGCGCGGGCCCGGGCGGGAGGCGGCGGGCGGGACCGGGGCGGGCGGGGGGCGCGGGCCGGACGGGCGCTGACCTGTAGTGGGTCGGCTTCTCAGTCTGCGGGGGGGACCCGCTCAGCGCCGCCGCCGCCGCCGCCGCCGCTTTCGAAACCGACGGCATTTTCAGTCAAAACAATGCAGCGCGCATGCGCCGCGCCGGCGCCCCCGCCCCCGGGTCTCCCCCCGCCCCCCGCGGCCACGCCCCCAGCCCGAGACCCCGGCCACGCCCCCAGCCCCGCGCCCGGCCCCACCCCGCCCCGCCCCGCCCCGCCCTCCCCGACCCTGCAGCCCCCAGCCGGGATCGCCGGTGGGTGGGACGGGGCCCTGCCCGGGGGCTCGCGTGGGACCCGCGATGGTCGGTCCCTGCTGGGACACGACCCGACGTCACCGAGTAATTTCCGTGAATTAATCACAGGAGTTGTATCTCAATACAGCGGCTCTTCCACAAACCAACCGAGAGGCTGATGTCCAGTGGGCCGGGCACACGGATCACCAACGGGGCGGGAGGGCGAAGGGGTCCTGGCCTCTGTAAAAAGGAATTTGTGCCTTTTCGAGCACTGACCTCAAACACTTATTCGAACATTTATGTACAAAGGTAATTATCGCAGTTATTTAGCAAAACACTTGAGCCCCGCCCCCATAACAGCCCAGTAACCGGGTTAAAGGAAAACTCTTAAGTGTTGTGCGCGATTTGATAGAAACAATGTTTCCTAAGAATGTTTAGTGACAGGAGGTCAGCCGCGGTGGTTCATGCCAGCACTTTGCGAGGCAGAGGCAGGTGGATCACCTGAGATCAGGAGTTGGAGACGAGCCTGGCCAACATAGTGACCCCCTCCCCTCATTAAAAATACAAAAAAAATTAGCAGCGTATGGTGGCACACGCCTGTAATACCAGCTACTCGGGAGGTTAACGCAGGAGAATAGCTTGATCCCGGGAGGCGGAAGCTGCAGTCAGCCAACACTGAGCCACTGCTCTCCACCCTGGGCGACAGAGTGACACCCTGTCTCAAAAAAAA
>PVKV010014516.1:0-58890 GCA_004027835.1 Alouatta palliata
CACTCTTCCTTATCCACCGCCATCGTTGGGAGAATGCAGTTAGTAGATTTTTCTAGGAGGAGCAACAAAACAGTTTTTCTTGAGCTGCATAGGCCTGAGCATTTAATGCGAGTGCTGTTGGCAAACAACCCTGGGATGTGTCTAGGTTCCCCTTGGGTCCCTGACTGTAACAATGTTTCTCTGAGGCCCCCGACGCCTGCGTAGCCCTATGCTCACCAGCGTCAGAGCTGAAAGGATGTGGCCGGCTGCAGACTTTTTTCTTCCAGATGAAGAAATTGGGACCAAAGGAGGAGGAAGTGACTTTGTCCAGGAATACTCTGGGAGTCAGAGGCAGATCTGGGAGGGGAATAGGCTGAGAGATTGGTCTTGACAAGGAGCCAGGGTGGCTGCACCTGAGCTGGATGGGCCAATGGGCAGGTGCTGCCCCCTCCCAGTGGTTTCTCTTGGGCGGTGTGAAGAGGAACTTGGTCTTGAGAACATGGGGAAAGCCTGTCTGATTTTGTTTCTCTTGAGTTAAGGCCACAGCATGAACACAACAGGAATGTGCTGGAGGGACCCATTATTGAAGGGGTGCACAACAAAGTATATAGAGTGCATTTGGAGAAACGTGAGACCAGAGGGTGAGGAAAATTGAAAGCATCCTGCCGGGACTATGATTGGAGGAACCGAGAGTTTAAAGGTCAGAAAAGGAGCTGGGGTCAGCAGTGCAGAACATGAGGGCTGAGTCCAAATATTTGAAGGGCTGACATGCACAAACAATGTACTTTGCTTGATTTTTATTTTCTGTCATTTATTTAGTCATGCTTTTGCCACAGTCCTACTTCTCATGTTTTATTCCAAATATATAGCACTGTAACTTCCTCAGATAGGATCAGCTGCTTACTTATGGGCCTGGGGCCTGAACCACCCTTTAGAAGAACGAATTTCTATCCTAGCTGTACATTTTAGGGGGGCTTTGTCATTGCTCATACCCTATCCCAGGAATTTTGATTTAATTGGTTTTGGGTGGAGCCTGTGATAGTTTAGACCATTGAGCAGAGTATTTTTTTTTTCCATTCTTTTGATTTTGGGCTTGGCCACATAAACGTGCTTCAGCCAATAGGATATTACTAAGCATGACATGAGCAGAAGCCTGAAATGTGCTATTTTTCTTGTCTCTTGCAGTCCAGCATCCATCATGAGAAGAATGTATTCTTATTGGCCACTGGTCCAAAAAGAGTGAAATATATGTGAAATCGACTTGAATCCAACCTACAATCTGGAGCAGTCACTCAGGTAAGTCAGGCTAGAATAGTTGAGCTATAGCCATCCACAGACCTATGAGTGAGAAATGGATGTTTGTTGTTTTGAGTCACTGAGTTTTTAAATATTTGTTACACAGCATTGTTATAGCAATGTCTGACCGATACAAGACTTCAGCCCTAAGAGATTCTAATTCAGTTGGTTTGGGTTAAGGTTCAGTGCTATGGCCTGAATGTTTGTGTCTCCCCAAAATTCATATGTTGAAACCTAATTACCAATGTGATGGTGTCAGGAGGTGGGACAATTGGGAATTGATTAGATTATGAGGGTGGAGCCCTCATGAATGGGGTTAATGTCCTTACAAATGATGCCTCAGAGAGCCACCTTCTACCAGGTGAAGAGACAGCGAGAAGGTGGCATCAGTGAACCAGGAAATGGGCCCTCAGCAGACACTGAGTCAGCTGGTGCCTTGATCTTGGACTTCCCAGCCTCCAGAACTATGAGAATTAAATCTCTTTTGTTTGTAAGCTCCCCAGCCATTGGCACTTGCTTATAGCCATGCAAATGGACTAAGACACCCATGCATCAGTATTTCTTAAAAATGCTCTCCAAATGATTCAAGTGTGCAGCCAGGGTTGATAACTGCCAATTTGAAAATTGCTTTTCCATCCAGGACTCCAGCCAGGCTTGCAAATGATGAGATCACTAAGAACCAGTATTTCTAAAAATTTGGCTTTGGAGCCACCCATATAAGAATGCCTGGGCTTGTAGGAAATCCTGCTTGTTAAAAATACAGATTCCTGGGCTCCTCCCAAGACCTACTGAATCAGATTCTCTGGAGTGAGCCAAGCAACATGCCTACTAACACACTCCCTCTTGGGCACTTTCCAGGCCTACTATAGTTTGAGAAAGGCTGATGTAGAGATTATGCCACATTTCCCACCACCCTGCAATGAGAGAGTTGATGATAATTGAAACGTTCCTATTAAAATTTCAAGCCACTTCTGCTTGCCTCTATGAACATCTGACTTGAGTCTTTTAGTCTTTAGAGTGAAGAACTGGGGGAGGAGAAACACATCCTGATATGATTTTGATGTAATGAAGGAAGTTAGACTAAATTATCTCTTTCAATCCCAACGCTATGGTTTTAGATCATTGTATTTGCTGCGATAATCAGCATAGTGCTGGTATGGTGTGATTCAACTGTTAGCTCCTGATGGAAGAAGGGTGTAAAATAGCCTCGAGCAGGAAGTCATAGACCCCTGTGATCCCTGCCTCAGGCACTATGCCATGCTGCCCCAATCCCTCTGGTCTTGAGGCTAAGCTGTGGGCCCACCAGGGCATGGGCCTTGCAGCAGCCACTCTGGATTTTGTGGCTCTTGCCTGATTTGTGTTTCTTTTACTCTATGCTCCATTTTTGCTCCACTTTGGACTCCTGGCTCTGAGTCTGGACTTTAATCCCATCGCTCATCCTTCGACCTGGAGCTTGATGCTTGCTCTCCCCTTAATGTGAATCTCAGTTTCTTCTTATGGACTCTGATTTGATGTCACACTTCTAGCCCAGTGGTTTCAGTGTCACCTGGGGGACTGGAAACAAGCCTGATTCTGCCTGCCTCCCAGGCAAATCTCTGAGATTCTGATGAATTGTCTGGGAGGCAGCTGGAATCTCTGGGGGTGGGATGGAGGTGTCTGAATTTGCAAATGCTCCCCAAGGGATTCCAAAGGGCAGCCAGGGTTGAGAACCATTCCCTGTAAGAAACCAGACCTCCCTGCAGCCCTCATCATCCTCATCCCCAAAGCCTGGGTTAGACCTCTATCGCCAGGGTGCTGCTTCCCTCAAAAGGATTTCGACATAGTAACTACATTTTCATGCAATAGAAGAGTTCTTTTCACGTTAATCCCAAACTGGTAGTTACTTCCCTACCCTCAAGGAGTAGGATTTGAAATATGCCACCGATCATCAAGATGCAGGCTGAGAATGGAGGCAGCTGGCCAAAGCAAACAGAGCACTCACATGAGAGAGACACAGACCGAAAGCTTCGAGGCCATGCAAAGTAGGGAGGAGAAGCCATTCCCCGTAATGAGTCACCGGCGGCAGGCACTTTGCAGAGCAATACAGTTGATAAATACTCTGTACTTAAAGTGAACTTTGAACAAATGGCAGAGATTGAGAGTTTTCTGCAAAGAGAAGTGAGCGAGCAAGGGCTTGGTACAAAGAAGCCGTATCCCAGCATAGACTGAAGTGTAACAAGAGTGCAGTTAGAGACAATGGAAGTAAGCTAGCAGAAGCTAGGCAGGAAAATAAATTTCCAAATCCAGATGGATCAGATGGCAGGCAAGCTTCCAGGGATAGTAACTAAGGCGGGGTCACACTCATTCTGTAATGATAAGAAATTGGAAATTCATATCAGAATCTCCCTGTGCATTATTTATAGTTTGCTGAATGCACCACAGCCTAAACTGACTGTATAATAAGTAGTTTATCATTTTTATTCCAGAGGGTGAACTCATCATTTTCCATTAATTATTTTGCTGTCTCCATGAAGGCCAGAGCTAAGGAATCCCATCAGTTTCTTTAAGAGAAACACATCTGTACTGAGAGTTTGGGTGTTCAGTTTAGGGCAGAGCAGGTAAGTAGCTCCCGTTAGGGAATGGATTCATCATTCTAATATCTCTCCAGGATTGCAACAATGTTAGCACCATGAGCCCCTAAAGTAGATGAACATTGACAGTGAGCAAGGAAGAATAGTAATAGTAAAGCCCCGGGAACAATGTGGCTGGGACATTCTTCAACGAGACAGGAAGCCAGAAAGATCTGAAAAGAGCAACAGCTGTCAAACTGGAAGGTTGGGGGAGTCAAGCAGAACATTTCCGAGCAGCCATGCCTGCTTGTCAAAAAGATGAGAAACCAGATATACCCTTTCCTCCTGCGGCCCCAGCTGATCCTGACAAGGCAGCCCAAACCCACTGGCCTATCAGTTCCAGTGACGATGCCTGGGTGAGAACGGGATCTGACCCTCTTCATCTCCCAAGACCAGATATTGATTTAGGTTTCTGACAGGAATAAATAGAATTTTTTTTTCTCAGTGATTTAAACAGACATTCTTTTTAAAAATTTTTATTTATTTATTTGTATTATACTTTAAGTTCTGGGACACATGTGCAGAACGTGCAGGTTTGTTGCACAGGTATACATGTGCCATGGAGGTTTGCTGCATCCATCGTCTCACCATCTACATTAGGTATTTCTCCTAATGCTATCCCTTCCTATCCCCACAACCCCTGCTATTCCTCCCCCATCTCTCCCCCACTTGACAGGCCCCTATCCAGAATCTACAAAGAACTTAAATTTACAAGGAAAAAACAACCCCATCAAAGAGTGGGCAAAGGATATGAATAGACACTTTTCAAAAGAAGACATTTATACAGCTAACAAACATACGAAAAAAAACTCATCATCACTGGTCAGTAGAGAAATACAAATCAAAACCACATTGAGATACCATCTTATGCCGGTTAGAATGGCAATCATTAAGAAATCAGGAGACAACCTGCTGGAGAGGCTGTAGAGATGTAAACAGACGTTCTTTAGAAGGAAACGTCAGGGCTGAAATTGCAGTCCTGTGAATGGACTTACTCTTTCAGCCTTCCCTTCTTTTCTGGCTGGCTAGGGAAGCAACTCTCAGCTCCTCGATTTTTTCGGGGATTCCCTTTGAAAGACCTTTTGGAAACTCAGCAGAGGAGGGGGTTAACCCACATTGCCACTGAAAACAGAGGAAAAGTGAATGATTACTTGGGAGCTGAGCTGAAACTGAGCCCTGCCCTGGTGATACACTCCTGATGACAATGTGTAGTTATGTGAAAGGCCTCCTTGGATTTCCACAGAAAAGGGCAGATTAAAGGCAAACAAAGGGAAAAAAGCACAAACCTTAAATAGCTGGAGAGAAGCCGGGGTTCTGTCTCTTAGGGCCTCTGGGCCAAATCCCATTTCACACTGGATTTAATGGAGAATTTTTCTGCAAGTCAAAATCTGTCCTCTGCCTTTGAGCATCGTCCTTTAAAATGATGTTAATCAACTTGACTTCCTCTTCAGGACCACCAGCCCTGCCAATGCCCCTCTAAAGTTGGTGTCTATCTGGGGCCTGCTTCCTGAATTCTCTTATTTGGAGTTCCAGTTGCATCACTGATTTTTTTATTCCTTATCTGAGAAGAAAGGAATATTTAGACATTTAATTGGCATATAATGAGATAACTATAACAAGTTAATTAGTTCTCAATTAAGTTGCATTTACCATACTTCCTGAATGTGTTTTCAGCAATTAGGGGCATCTAATGAACTTGCAGTAGCTGTTCGGCTTCCTACTGTAAGCAGGAAGGTGAGACCATCTCTCCTTGAGTCTGAGGCCGCATGGTATCGTCTTCTTGAAAGCCAGCATCGGGGTATACTATACATCCAGGCTGTCTTAGAAGCAGTTTAATGTAACCGCTGGTCAATTCAGTGAAACAATAAGCTGAATGAGGTCTGTGACACAGGAACAAAGTCACGGGATTAGTGTAATTGAAAGAGCACTGACTTTGGAATCCAAAGGATGTGGGTTCAAGCCCTGACTACTGCTTTCTTTCTTTCTTTTTTTTTTTTTTTTAATACTTTAAGTTCTGGAGTAGATGTGTAGAGCACGCAGGCTTGTTACATAGGTATACATGTGCCATGGTGGTTTGCTGCATCTATCACCCCATCATCTACATTAAGTATTTCTCTTAATGCTGTCCCTCCCCTATACCCCCACCCCTGCTATCCCTCCCCTAGCTCCCTACCCCCTGATAGGTTCCGGTGTGTGATGTTCTCCTCCCTCTGTCCATGTGTTCTCATTGTTCAATACCCACTTATGAGTGAGAACATGTAGTGTTTGGACTATTGCTTTCTAGTTAAGTGACTGTCTCAGTTCATTTGTGTTGCTATAAAGGAAAACCTGAGGTTGGGTAATTGATAATAAAAAGAAGTTTATTTGGCTTACGGTTCTGCAGGGCTTGTCAAGAAGCCAGGCATTGGCATCTACAACTGGTGAGGCCTCAGAAAGCGTCCACTCATGGTGGCAGGTGAAGAGGAGCTGGTATGAGTAGAGATCACATGGTGAGAGAGGAAGCAGGGGACGAGGGAGGTGTCACGCTCTTTTTAACAACCAGCTCTCTTGGGAACTAATGGAGTGAGAACTCACTCTCCACTCCCAAAAAGAGCTTTAACTTATTTGTAAGGATATATATATACATATATATACATATATATATGTGTATATATATATGTATATATATAATAAATATATATATACATATATATATGGAATAAATAACTTATTCGTCATTTATCTGCATGACCCAAACACCTCCCACTAGGCCCTACCTTCGATATTGGGAATCAGATTTCAGCATGAGATTTGGAGGGAGTCAAACTAACTGAACTATGGTGGTGACTTTGGGTGAGCGTCTCAGAATCCCCAAACCTCAGTTTCCCCATTTCTATGCTAGGCATTACCAGTACATACCTCACTATAAAGTTTCTGTGTAGATCAATGAGAGAATGGAGGGTGAATTCCTACAGTTTCCACGTATAGTAAACAATTTTTTTTTTTTTTTGAGATCGAGTCTTGCTCTGTTGCCCAGGCTGGAGTGCAGTGATGCAATCTCCACTCACTACAATCTCCACCTCCCAGGTTCAAGCAATTCTCCCACCTCTGCCTCCCGAGTAGCTGGATTACAGGTGTGTGGCACCATGCCTAGCTAATTTTTGTATTTTTAATAGAGATGGGGTTTCACCATGTTGGCCAGGCTGGTCTCGAACTCCTGACCTCAAATAATATGCCCACCTTGGCCTCCGAAAGTGCTAGGATTACAGGCATGAGCCACTGTGCCCTGCCAACATTGTTATTAGTCTATGGATGTTTCTCTTTGGCCTCTGTCATTTTGAAAGATTTGGCCAAGAGATTACCTGGCTAAACCCTTGGGGTGTTAACTGTCATTTTTAGTCATTGCAGGAGCCACTAGTCAAATTTCGCTACGCTGTTCGTGGAGAAATCATCATGAAAGCATTATCAGAGTATTACAGAATGGCCAGGGAATGCATGTGGAGAAGGTTAATTATTCATTTATCCTGCTGTTTCCCTTAAGATCACATTGTTCAGTGAGATTGAGATCAGAAAAAATGATTGCATTTATCAGTCAAGCACCTAGGAAGAATGAGACTGACGCCATCCTCTCTGGGGAGGAAATAGAGTTATGGAGGGGAAGGGAAGGGGTAAAGGTTCTCAGAGAAGCATGTGCCCCGAAGCACCGGGGTTCTGGCTCTCCCTCTGTATTCCTTCCTATCCACAGGTTTTCACCTCTTCTTCAGCGCCAGCTATGATTAAAAAGCCATGTCGAGGAATCATCAGAAGGAGGGAAAAAAATTTACAAACTAATTTGCATTTTAATGAATTTTTAATTGAACCAAAATCTGTTGTTTCTGTTTAAAGATGCAGTGCTGACTTTGTGGTCTCTGCTGCTGAGGGCCAAGTGGGAACTTCATGTGATAAAAACAATGATAATGCTAAGCTTAATTAGGTTTGAAAACTTGTCTGAAAAGGCTGCAAGGAGCTTGGGAATGGTGAGCATTTACTAGCAGCAGGATAAGAAGCTGGATTGGATTGGTAGAGGCTTTCTGCCTCACACCAAAACCACAGCCAGGCACACACGAATGGCCAGGTGATTGGTGTCATGGCTATAGTGCTTTTGAATTTCTAAGTACAGGTGTCAGGCAAGTCCAGCCAGTGGTTGGTGGACAATGAATTTCTACACTGTTTTTTTTTTTTTTTTTTAATTACCAATAGCTGTTCCTTTTCTATATGTCACTTAGCAGCGTCTTAGTTGAGGTCATTCATGGATATAAGACACACATATGGTGCTTTAAGTGATTGATGTGCTCTTTTGGAGAAGGCTTTGGGAGACCACCATTGAAAAGAACTGTCAGTGGTCTGAGATTTTACCCTTCTGTCCTATCTGGGACAGGGACAATGAACTTTATTGCTCACAGGGAAATCTGTAGCCACTTTCCTGTTCATGCCAGTTCTCCATGACCTGAAGTCCCATGAGGACGGGAGGAAGTGACGTAGGTGTGCCTTGATGGGTACCTGCACAGGCAGTGGGCTGGATGACAGAGGTTGGGCACTGAGCTTGGAGGATGTATCATTTTTATAGGGAGGGAAACAAAGCCTGCTCTTTGGGAAGAGAGATGTCTCTGAGAAGCATCCCAAGTAAAGAACAATCAGGGCCTTGCATCTTGGCCTACCCAGCAAGAATGTGCAGGGATGCTCGGGGGCCATGGCTGGTCCCTCTCCTAACAACTGTGGCCACACACAACTTTCAAAGTCAAGGACAATGTCTCAGCTGATTTGAATGCAGTATGTGCAGCAGGAATGTTGGAAAGAGGTTTCTTTCTTTACTGGAAAGGAGTAAGCTATTTGTTGAAATTACTGCGCTATTAGTCCTCTATTTTGGAATATTTGTATGTTGGCGGGGAAGAATTCAGGAAAGTTAACTGACGTGTACCTCCTTCCCCTCTAAACATTAACTCATGAGTACCTCCTTCCTCCATTTGTTCCTCCAGGCCTGTCTGCCTCCCAGTGTCCACCTCCCAGTCTTCAGCCCTCTGCCCAGCAGACAGAGGTGAGCCCACTTCCTCCCAAGGTGTTGATTGTGGTGGGGCCAGAGGGAAAAACACTTTGCATGCTTCATTTTAAAGATTAAAAAGCCACTGCCCTGGAGTGTGGCTGAAACATTTTGGAAGATTGTTTGTCAAACAGATACTTTTCTTCTGTAAACACACACTAGACAGAAATCCCATGGGCTCATGCCAGGAGAGAATAGTCAAAGAGGAAGTAAGAAGTTTAGGCCCTTGTGAACTATCTCTTCAGGCTGAGTTGAGGGGTGCCTACTTGATG
Organism: Alouatta palliata; assembly: GCA_004027835.1. NCBI lineage: Eukaryota > Metazoa > Chordata > Mammalia > Primates > Atelidae > Alouatta > Alouatta palliata. Next base: position 9,213 of record PVKV010014516.1, read on the forward strand.
GAACCCCTAGATAAATTTGGGGATAAATCAGACTAGAAGAAAAATCGTAGCCCAAAATGTGATAGAAAAAAACCCGAGAAACCCACAAATATTCTTACGGTGTGCAAGAACAGTCAAGTTTTCCTCATGGCCCAAGGCCAGCTGCTGCAGGACATCAGGGCTGACAAAGGTTTCAGCCCAGCCTGTGGGTCCCAGCTTGTCCTTGCTCTCCCTATTACATTCATCTTCTCTTCCTGAAATACTGCCCTGATGATTTCAAATCAGACTCAGACACGAAGACAATAGTGTTATAGGTACTGCTTACAGCTGTGTAAGATCAAATCCCTGTAACAAACTGTCCATCTGTCTGCCAGCCTATCTATCTGTCTATCCATCCATCAATCCACCTACCCACTCACTCATCCATCCTATCGGTTTAGCTTCTCTGTGGCTTAGAAAGGTCACTCTGGTTACAGGAGAAGGAAACATCTAGACACTGGTGGGCCTGTGAACACAGAAAGGAGAGAAAATACTTGAGAGAAATTTCTTCCCTGTGCTCTCTTCAGTCACTGAACTCTTTCCTCCCACAAATCCTTTGGACTCCTAACTAAGCCCTCTCAGCCCATAGAAGCTCTAAGAAAGAAGCGAGGAACGAGGCCATTTTCAAGGTTATCCAAACCATGGGGCAGGGCCGTGTCAGGGGGCTTGTCTTAGGTGCAGGAGGTGGGGCAACCCTTGTGAACTGACAACTTTTCAAATGCCTCTCTTATGATCATTAATCCAGTCAAAGAGCATGACTCACGAACAAACTTATTTTTAGCATCTCTTTTTATGAGGTAAAATAACAAATTTTGTAATGGCCCTTTCCGGTGGTTTACTGGGAATTTTTAAAGATAGGTATAGAAAAGACACTATACATTTTATTTTGTTTTACTTTAAAATTAAGATTCAATCTAGGGAAGACAAAATCTAAAGCTGTGTTAGAGATGATTTAAACATTGATTAAGATAGGTGTCTGAAAATAATAGTTTCTCAAAGTGACGATAAAAGATTTAAAAATAACAGACTTGAAAAGAAAAGCTATTTTACAAGGGATGAACCTTTGTTCTTTTTTGTTTTTTCAATAATCAGGAGTGTAATAAAATTGACAAAAGACACAGAAAATTGTTAATTATTGATAATTGATAATTACTGATACTTCTAATCAGAAAAGTATTCTGAATCTTTTCTGTCTAGGATGATTATACAGAAGGTAAAGAATATTCCTTCATATTGTAGGTAAAGACATTGGTCAGTAAACAAGGAAGCTCGCCCTTCAAAATGGAGTAAACTCTGCCACAATGTTAACATGTTTTATGTTTTCTTTTTAGATTCAGGCATTATAAACTAAGGAAAATAAAATTCACTTCTCATGTTTTGTCCTTCATTTACCTTCACATTCTGGAACAGATTTGCTTGAAAAAACAAAAGCACATAGGCTCTTGTATTTCTTTGGGCTCCTAGTATAGTGTTATGATTTGGCTGTGACCCTACCCAAATCTCACCTTGAATTGTATGCTCATAATTCCCACGCGTTGTGGGAGGGATCTGGTCAAAGATAATTGAATCATGATGGTGGTTTCTCCCATACTGTTTTCGTGATCTGATGGTTTTATAAGGGAAGCCTGTTTCGCTTGGCTCTCAGTCCCTCTCTTGCAGCCAGCATGTAAGAAGTGCCTTTTGCCTTCCACCATGATTGTGAGGACTCCCTAGCCACGTGGAACTATAAGTCCATTAAGCCTCTTTCTTTTGTAAATTGCCCAGTCTCAGGTATGTCTTTATCAGCAACGTGAAAATTGGCTAGTATGTATAGTCTTAATCATTCGTATTATAACTTTTAACTGAGGTAACTTCTATTTCACAGAGAAAATTTTGGGGTGGATAATTGAAAACTGTCTGTCATATACAAGCATTTTAGCAGACTAAGAAAGCTTGTGATACACATAACACAATTTTCTTCATCTAGACATTTACACTTCAAAATGAACATGTTTGTTAATATGCTCCAAAGATATAGCTGTCTAGCATGTAAACATAAGAGTCAGAAGTTCATAAATTTTATGCTTAGTAATCAATGTTGCCATATTCTATCTCATTTAACAGAAGATATCTGGGTATCTAAAACCCATTAATTTACTCACTTTAATATTTGCCTAGGTTTTAATTTAACTAAAGATGTTGGAAATTATGTCTAAACTGGTTCACTATGAAGAGTAATTGCTGTTGATATGAAATGTTTGTCAGAATAATTCAATTTAGTTGAACATAAATTTATAATTTTCATAATCTTAAATATCACGTAGGAGTTTGCTTAGTAAATTAGTAGTTGTTAGCTTATTTGATTAGTAAAGCTGTACCTGTTTAGAAGATTCAAAAAACTATTTTGTTCTTGAGAAAACAAACTCAAGTAAAATAATATGTACTGTTGTATTATACTTAACACTCATAAATCAGAGAAAAGGCATAGTTTTTCTCAACCTAATATGATTTGCCAAAATGTACCTTAATTAAGTGAACTTGGTTTCTTAAAATGTTTGAGTGAACAATTTGTGAAAGAAGGATTTTTTTCATATCTTTTTTAAAAAATTATTTTTGTTTTATTTAAATATGTACAAATATAAAACAAAATATGTTTTTATGCTTATAGCTCTTACAGAATTATAAAATCATAATAAACTATAATATTAATAACAAGAAAAGAACAAAACCAATAGAAGTCACACCTTACTAGGAAGTTCTGCCATGAAAGAGGGATTTTTTAAAAGTCTAGTCTAAGATATTAAAGTCTCATAAATTTCATGTTTTATTTTCTAAAAATTTTAGAAATATTCTATTTATACAAGTATTTATCTTTATAAACTAACCAGAACAGACCCTCCTGTAATTTTAGAAACATTATAATCTAATTTATTAATGCCATTTCATAGTACAGAAGCATTTCATATACCTACAAGGAGAAGTCAAGTCAGGGCCTTTCTCAATTATAGACAAATGGTCACATAGAGTTAGTAGCTCCAGTGCTACAACTTTAGCCAGAAGTCAAAAGTAAATACAGAAACACAAAAATCTGCTTGTCCAGATTTCAAAGAGTTAGTCTTCTTCTTCTTCTTCTTCTTCTTTTTTTTTTTTGAGGTGGAGTCTTGCTCTGTAGCCCAGGCTGGAGTGCAGTGGTGCGATCTCGGCTCATTGCAACCTCCGCCTCCTGGGTCCTGGTTCAAGCAATTCTCCTACCTCAGCCTCCCAGGTAGCTGGGATTACGGGCATGAGCCACCACATCCAGCTAATTTTTGTATTTTTTTAGTAGAGGTGGGGTTTCACCATGTTGGCCAGTCTGGTCTTGAACTCCTGACCTTTTTGATCCACCCGCCTTGACCTCCCAAAGTGCTAGGATTACAGGCGTGAGCCACTGTGCCCAGCCAGAGTTAGTCTTCTTTCTGGTGAGCATGAAATTCTTAATTGATTTCAGCTCAAAACAGACAAATAGACCAATGAACAGGAAAGACTAGCAAATCAGGTATTGGTCATCTCTCATTCCGTAGAGACTAGGTCTCTATCATCCCTCTACAGAGATTACCAAAGAGTTAGACCATAAAACCAAATTCATCATCATTACTGCCATCTTGGGGGATTAATTTAGTGGCTCTGTGTGAACCACAGACAAAACAAAGGCACCAAATTAGTCGAGAGGAAACAGCCTCCCATTTTGTCTTTCCTCTTCACTGACCCTCTTGTTCAGAGCAAGCTCCCTGCTGCTGTGGCCTGAGTCCCACAGGCAGCTCTGGGCTGAGCAGATGGTTCCAGCATGGCCTCTGCTGATGGAAGGCAACACCACTGGTCTGATGCTCTTCATGGATTGCTCTTAGCGTGACAGCAAACACCACACTGGGAGCTAATTAACACATGCCTAAGACTTAAGGCAATGGAGAGAAAGCACTGTGGTTTCCCACAGATTTCAAGTTGTAAGGAAAGCCGAGATATCTTCCTATCCAACATCCTCACTTGCTGAAGGAGAAACTGAGTCCCTGTGAGCCTTGGCTCCCTCATTGTTATACATGGAGCTGAGACCAAAAAATGCAGGCCTTCTGTCTTCCAGTCGTCACAACCAGCGGAGTTTAAGTTCCATCTTGTAGCTGAGTTGAGTTTTTTTGGGGAATGGAGTGTACTAACCCCCCTAAAAGATTTTGTATGTAGGTAGCTTCCTGGTCGGACATCTCACTGCTTTCATTGTGATCAGGGGGCTGATCTCACTGTAGAAGTTTTTATTTTTTTTAAATACATATTTTATTGTGTTTTAGGTTTTGGGGTGCATGTGAAGTTTTAAAGGAAAACCAGATACTGTGGACTCAGAAATTGCCTCTTGTTTGGATCAAGGCAAGGTAAATTAGAGATTTAGTAAATAGGTTTATAAATGTTGATTTACAAGATACCTATTTATCAAGCCCACTTGGCCAGTCAGCTCGATATTCCTTGAGCCCCCAATACTGTGTGATTGGAGTAAGAAGAGATGTTGAGGAAGGAAAACAAAAGCCAGCTAATGCTGGACACTTCATAGGCGAGCTCCTTAAATCTTCAGAGCAGTTCTATTAATATCAGATTCCTCATTCAAAGCTGGATATGAGGAAATAGATGCTTATCCAGTGTCACAGAGCCAGCCTTTTTGGGGAGCATTAAAACCTGAGCTGGAGCCCATCACATTGCACCAGGAAGCTTATCAGGCCCATCCAGCTGGTGGCAAGAGCCACACTGGGAGGAGGATTAATGCCCCTGGAGACACACCAACTAGGTGTAAAAAGGGCAGATACTGATTCCCAAAGCAGCAGGACAGGAAGAGGTGTTGGGAGAACTGACCATTTACCATTTGCCTATGCGTCAAATAATGGGAAGAGGTTTGGAGGCATGGAGGTGAGGAAGAAATGGGATGCCATGTAGAAAGTGCTTAGAATTTGGACACATGGGGGTAATTTTGGGAAAAGGCAAGCAGATTGATTGGGGTGTATCATCGCAGTTTGCAAAGAAACTTTGAAAAGATCATCATCATTACAGAAACTCCATTCATTGAGTCTTTTTCTGTAGGCTAGTGTGTTAGTCCATTGTCACATTACCTGAGACTGGGTAATTTATAAGCAAAGGAGATTTAATTGACTCACAGTTCTGCATGGCTGGGAGGCCTCAGGAAACTTACAATCATGGCAGAAGGGAAAGCAGGCACATCTTACAAGGTGGCAGATGAGAGTGCATGAAGGGGGAATAGCTGAACACTTAAAAAGCCATCAGATCTCATGAGAACTCACTATCACAAGAACAGCATGAGGGAAACTGCCCTTATCATCCAGTCACCTCCTACCAGGTTCCTCCCTTGACAAGTGGGGATTATGAAGATTACAATTAGAGATGAGATTTGGATAGAGATGCAGAGCCAAACCAGATAATTTTGCCTCTGGCCCCTCCCCAGTCTCATGTCCTTTTTACATTTCAAAACCAATGATGCCTTCCCAAGAGTCCCCTAAAGTTTTAAGTCATACCAGTATGAAATGTCTCCCAAAAGTCCAAGTCCAAAGTCTCATCTGAGACAAGGCAAGTCTCTTCCACCTATGAGCTGATAAAATAAAAAAAAAGTTAGTTCCTTTTAAGGGATACATGCATTGGGTAAATACAGTCATTCCAGATGGGAGAAATTGGCCAAAACAAAGGGGCTATAGGCCCCATGCAAGTCCAAAATCCAGTGGTACAGTCATTAAATCTTAAGGCTCCAAAATGATCTCCTTTGACTCCATGTCTCACACCCAAGGGCACACCATTGCAAGGATGGGCTCCCATGGCCTTGGGCAGCTCTCTCTCTGGCTGGCATTGAGTGCCTGTGACTTTTCCAGGCACACAGTGCAAGCCTTTGGTGGATCTACCATTCTGGGGTCTGGAGGAGGGTGATCCTCTTCTCACAGCTCCACTAGGGCAGTGCCCTAGTAGGGACTCTGTGTGTGGGCTCTGACTCCACATTTCCCTTCTGTACTGCGCTGGCAGAGTTTCTCCATGAGAGCTCCACCCAAACTTCTGCCTGAACATCAAGACATACCCATACATTCTCTGAAATCTAGGCAGAGATTCCCAAACCTCAGTTCTTGACTTCTCTGCACCTGCAGGTCCAATACCATGTGGAAACCTCCAAGGCTTAGGGCTTACACCTCCTGAAGCAATGGCCTGAGCTGTATCTTGGCCCTTTAGCCACACTGTAACTGAAGCAGCTGGGACACAGGGTACCAAGTCTCAAGGCTGTACAGAGCAGTGGGGCCCTGGGCCTAGCCCATGAAACTATTTTTTCCTCCTAGGCCTCCAGGCCCATTATAGGAGGGGCTGCTGCCAAGATTTCTGACATGCCCTGGAGACATGTCAATTTCCTTACTGTCTTAGAAATTAACATTTGGATCCTAGTTAGAAATGCAAATTTCTGCAGCCAGCTTGAATTTCTCCCCAGAAAACAGATGATTTGTTTGTAAATTTATCACATCATCAGGCTGCAAATTTTCTAAACTTTTATGGTCTGCTTCCCTTTTAACATAAGTTCCAATTTCAGATCATCCCTCTCAAGTTCAAAGTGCCACAGATCTCCAGAGCAGGGGCAAAATGCTGCCAGTCTCTTTGCTAAAACATAGCAAGAGTCATCTTTGTTCCAGTTCCAAAGAAGTTCCTCATCTCCATCTGAGACCATCTCAGTCTTGACTTCATTGTTCATATCACTATCAGCATTTTGGTCAAAACCACTCAACAAGTCTCTAGGAAGTTCCAGACTTTCCCACATCTTCCTGTCTTCTGATAAGCCCTCCAGACTGTTCCAACATCTGCCTGTTACACAGTTCCAAAGTCACTTTCACATTTTCAAGTATCTTTATAGTAGTATCCCACTAACTTAGTACCAATTTACCATATTAGTCAATTTTCACACTGCTGTAAAGAACTTTCCTGAGACTGGATAATTTATAAAGGAAAGAGGTTTAATTCACTGACAGTTCTGCATGGCTGGGAAGGCCTCAGGAGACTTACAATTAGGGCAGAAGGCAAAGGGGAAAGCAAGCACCTTCTTCACAAGGCAGCAGGAGAGAGAGAGATTACAAAGGGGGAAGATACAGATTCAAACCAAATCAGATAGATATTTTACTATGAGCTTTACATTCATTCTCTCATGCAATCTTTTAATAATAACCCTTGAAGGTAGGTACAGTTATTGTCACTTATAGATAAGGAAACTGTGGTACAGAATGGGAGAGTAAATAGGCTAAGGTGACATGCTATTAAATGCCAATGCTGGGGTTTGAACCTGGATCTGTTTCATTTTTAGGCCTGAGCTCCCATGTTGGAGAGGAATATTAGGTCAAGGTTTGGAAGCTTTTGAAGGTGAAGTTAAAGAGTTTGGGCACATTTTAGGCAGGCCTTTTCCAAAGTTTGTTTTACAAGCTCTAGTCTTTAGATTGTATCAGATGTTTCAGAGGGCCAAGGGCATGCATTTCTGTAATCCAGTTCAATGAGAAGACCCAAGGAACACAGGAAAACAAGTCTATGTACCCTGTCTTATAGGCTAACATGCATTGTGAACTGCAAAGCAGGGATGTGGTTTGAAGTATTTCCCAAACTCATTTGTCCACATTTTTATGCTCCCAAAATCATACATGGACTAAGTGCAGTAGGCAGTAGAGGCCCTCAAACAGTTTCTGAGCAGTGAGCTGCAAACATGGTCAGGTTTGTATTGATGAAGGCATCTCAGGCAGTGCATTTGAGGATGGACACAGTGGTGCCAAACCTCAAGACAGCAAGACCAGTTAGGGAGTAGCTAATTCTATCAAGGGGAGAGGGAGAGACAGAAGTAATCTCACTCATCCATCTGCTAATGAAAATTCTGGGCTCCAGTGACCCAGATTACCAAAGTATCTTCAAAATCCTCATCCAATTAAAAATATGTTGAGCTGTCTCTTAGTACAAGGCACAGTGCTTGGGGTTGGTCTTATAATAGGAATGGGGAATCTAGAACCCCACTAGGATCATGGTTCATGGTAACAAAGATTCATTGACACTAGCAAACTGAAAACATGCACATAAAACTCTGAGATGGGATAAAGACAAATTAAGGTTTGGGTGTCTGGCTGGGGGGCAGGGGGTCATGGAGAGAGAAAAAAGAGTGGGAAGACAGCAGATGAATGTAAATAATGTATTAGATTCTTTCTGGCTTGATGTGGAGGGCAGAGTGTGCAGTGGAAAACCAGCCAGTATAAACAAGGAGACTGGATGTGGCGTAGTGTTTGACAGGGATGTCACTGGGGTCAAACAGACCTGGCTTCAAATCCCAGCTCCACTTAAGAGCTCTGTAAGTTACCAGGCTACTTTCTTTCTCTATGCCTCAATTTCTTGTTCTATAAAATAAAAACAATAACATCTAACTCCTAGGAGTTTTGATACGATTACAGGAGATGATATAAGTAAATCTGGCAGAATATAGCCAGCTCTTACCAGACCATAAGAACTGGATACCTATTTCCTAAGTTCATGGTCAATCGCCTCATGACAGTAGTTTGAAATCAGCCATGATGAGAATGTTTGCATAATGAAATTGGCAACTACAAGACAGATTTCTTTTCTAGAGAGCCCATAGTTAAACATTTACTTCATGGAAGTACATTGCTTCATGGAAATCCCAATTATGGAGAGAGATTTTATGTGAGTTTGAGAAGAAGGGAGCCAGCGTCTCTCTGAGATGAGGCAAGATCTTCCCATGTGAGAAATGGGAGCATGTTAACTTCACAACTTCTCCTGAACCTGACCCCCTAGCTCCTCCAAAGGTGTAGGCTAAGGAGGGCCAAGTGCAGAAGAAGATTTTGTGCTGTGACATGAACACAGCTGCCTACTGGGAACCACTGAGCTGGCTCTGATCATACTCAGTAGAGTCCCACATTTACAGAGTCCCACATTTTCATGAAACTTTTGTCAAAACCCTATGAGACGGCCACATACTGATGTTATGCCCTCATAAAGGATGTATTAACCGAAGGTATGGATGTTTTTTACTGAATTAAATAGCATTAGAGCTGAGAGAACTGTCTAAACCTGGCAGAGGGTCATCTAGAACACTCCCCAGGCATTTCTACTATGGTGCAGCCTTGGCTTGAGTTCCCATGACCACAATGGAAATGTGGAGGGCACAAGTCTGAGAACGCCAAAAACAATTTCCTTTTTCACCCCCATATCACAAATCTCTGAAACTGATGCAGTACACTGGAAAAATTACTGGTCTAGAAGGAAAAAGAAAAATAACATTTATGGACAACCAGGCACTTTACATATATTAACTTATTTAGTTTCCACACTCTGAATTAGATACTATTATCTCTATTTCACAGATGAAGAAATAGGGGCTTGCAAAGGTCAAGTAACTTGCTAAAGGTGCTCTAGCTCATGAGAGGCCAGGCTTGAATCTAGATGAACCAGACCCCAAAACTCTCTGTCTCTTACTCCATGCTATTCCCCAGGTCAGAAGACACAGGTACCCTCCCAGGCCTGTCACTTTCTCTTCTCTCTGAGGCAGTTTCTTCACTGATTAAAAAAGCAGAAAAAAAGATGTGGGTTGAGAGTGCAGATGGGGATACAAATCCTTTTTTTTTTTTTTTTTTTTTTTATCAGAGATTGGTTTGAGGCTCAGATGAGGCCGCTGGGCCTACAAAAGAGCACTCTGAAAACCATGAAGAGCTATCCAAGAATGAGGATTAGCAAAGGCTAGACCTTACAGACATCATGTGAGGATATAGACATACTCTGGCTGCAGTTCCTCCTGGGTCTGTAGACCTGGCCCATTGCCTCTGCATTGATGTCAGCTATAAGCCTGCACAGTTCAGCTGTTGGCTCCCATTCCGTGGATCCAGCCTCCAGGCACACAGCCGACATTCATCTGCCTCATCGTTTATAGTTCCTGTCCACACCAAGGCCAAGCCAGCTCAGCCAGGGAGGCCATAGATTGGTGAAGTGTATCTTCTGCACCACCCAATGCTGCCCTGCAATGGAAACACTTGAGACTGGGCGTGCCTTTGCATGCCACTCATCAAGCAATAACTTCATTTCTTATTTCCCTTGCCAGGAGCAGCTGTGTGCATGTTTTTTCTGTTCTTTGAATCTCATCACTCTTTCTTTCCATCATCATAGGCTTCTCTGGATTGTGAGTGGGTTCTGTTAAAAACATGTCTACTTTGGAACATGTGAGTATTTTTTTTTTTTTTTTTTTTTGAGACAGAGTCTTGCTCTATCACCAGGGTGGAGTGCAGTGGCCCGATCCCGGCTCACTGCAACTTCCATTTTCCAGTTTCAAGCAATTCTCCTGCCTCAACCTCCCGAGTAGCTGGGACAACAGGCATGCTCCACCACACCCGGCTAATTTTTTGTACTTTTAGTAGAGACGGGGTTTCACCATGTTGGCCAGGATAGTCTTGATCTCTTGACCTCATGATCCACCTGCCTCGGCCTCCCAAAGTGCTGGGATTACAGGCGTGAGCCACCACACCCGGCCCATGTGAATATTTTGACTATGGCTTTTGTGATTTACTTGTAAAGGATCTGTTAAAACAAACCAAAGCAGTGCATAAAGGGCACATCTGGGTAAACGGTCCCCTACTCCTACCCAGGTGCAAAAGCACATGGCGGCAGAGAAGGCAGCAAAACTGCCTTAGAACCAGATAGGATAGATGGAATTCCCAACACTATGTGTTGCTGCCTGTGTGGCCTTGGACAAATTCCTAACCCTCCTGAAACTCCAATTTTTAAACATAAAAAATGGGAATGCTGGCACTCTTTTTATGTTGGATGAGAAGTCAAAGAGGCTAAACTGCTCAGTAAATGTTAGTGGCCCACATCTGCCCACAGGGAGGACTTGGTGGTGAGCACAATTGGCTTCTGCCATCAGTCCAAATCTCTTTCTCATTTCACTGTGCTTTTGCCATCAGTTGGTGCCAATTCAGGTCCAGCGTTGTGATGGCCAGGCAATTGCCTCTGCTAACTTATGCAGATTCTCTGATTCTAGCCATATCTGATTCATATCTTCACTTTGGGGATTTAGATGAAAATTGCTCCACTGTTGCCTTCTAAAAGAATGTCTGTCCGTTCTATCAACTCTGGGAATTGCTGGGCTCCAAACTGCCCCTCAAGGAAGATTTTTAGCAACATGGATTAGATGATAGTACAGCTAATGTCTAGTGAACACCTACTATGTGCTAGACATTATGCTGTGTTGTCTAACTAAGGCTAGAAAAAAATGGCTGTTATTTTATGGTACTGTTGATAGCTCAAGGGAGTGCTTCTATGTGTATGTCCAATTCAGTAGGGTGAAACTCCTCTTTCTCTCTTATAGGGTGATGTTCAAAATATTTTCCAGTGAGAAGGGCTTGGATACCATCCAATCAGGTTGAGGCATTGAGGGGTGGCACTTGGGAGTTTTGGGGACAGCAGCTATTTAACCACCAGAATGGAAATATTTCAATAGTTCAATATTTCAGCAGTTGATATGGCTGAGCTGGATGACCTGTGTTAATATCAACCCTCTTCCTCAGTGGTTCAGACACTGGAATGATGATGAGATATTTCTTTACATATGTTAGTTGCTGTTAGGGAAAATGTTGCCCTTGGGCTGCCAGAGGTAGGGAATGAAAAGTCAGATCTGTGGCCTCTGGGATTTCAGACAGGCAGAAGCAGGTGGGCTAGTTGAGGGCATGTAGCCGAGGGGTGAAGAGCTCAGATGTTGGATCAGATGGTCTCTCTCCATCTCTTACTGTCTTTGTTATCAGGCTTGTTGAATCTCCAAGTGTTTCCATTTCTAAAATGGTGACAACAGTACTACCTCACAGGCTTTGAATGCAATTTTATGAAACAGTGTATGTAAGTCACTTAACACTGCTACTGGTTGTTCATATAATTGGAATAGTATTTTAAAAACACCTTTCCTAGTTCCTTTCTTTTCAGTAATCTTGTTTTTTTTTTTTTTCCCTTTGATTTTTCTGTCTTCATTGGCTGAAGGAAGGAAAGGACAAATGTATCAAGAAAGGAAGAAGATATGTAAGAGACACAGCTCCTATCAGATAGTAGGAGGGAGCAGAAAATCCTTCGGTATTTGGAAAGGATGAGGAAGAGCAAGAGGGAGAAGGGCAGAGAGTCAGACACAGTGTTCTTGATTTATTCCTGCTCCAATTCTTCTGGGAAGCTGAGGAGGATTTTTTTTTTTTTTTTTTTTTTTGAGATGGGGTTTCGCTCTTGTTACCCAGGTTGGAGTGCAATGGCGCGATCTCGGCTCACTGCAACCTCCGCCTCCTGGGTTCAAGCAATTCTCCTGCCTCAGCCTCCCGAATAGCTGGGACTACAGGCACGTGCCACCATGCCCAGCTAATTATTGTATTTTTAGTAGAGACGGGGTTTCACCATGTTGACAAGGATGGTCTCGATCTCTTGACCTCGTGATCCACCCGCCTCGGCCTCCCAAAGTGCTGGGATTACAGGCATGAGCCACCGCACCCGGCCAGGATTTTTAAGAAATATCTAAGGAATTTAGGTGAATTCCAGGATAAGACAGCTTAATCCTTGTTTCCCTAAGTACAGCCCAGCAAAATTCAGCTTAGCACCAGGACAGAAGGGTGCAGCCAAGAGGCAGAGGATGGGGGCTGAGGATAACTCATCTTGAGATAGTGCCCAGTTCCCCTATACCCTCCCCTGGCATCTGGGGCCCCAGAAGTTCCTGCATGTCCCAGCTGGGGGGACACAATGCACTGAGAGATTCTGGTGTCCAGAATGCAGTTGGGAAATAGCTCCGGTCAGCGAGGACCGCTGAAGTGGAGGCTCATGGCAGGGACTCCAGACTTCCCCTTGGACCTCAGCAAGATACCCAGGAAACAGGTAATAACAGTTACTCCCAGAGAATACCAGCCCTGGAAAACCAGCCATGAGGTGAGAAGAGGGCCCACATAGCAGCGGGGCCTGAGGACCCAGGAGTATAGTAGAGTAGACCAGCGGTTCTGCTCCCTTCTGCCCTTGAGTACCAGCTTGGGAAGAAGAAAGGAGGGAAGAGACCTCTTAATGGGAGAAACAAGAGCCAGATAGTGTGGAATTTGAATTGAGAAAACGGATAAATTGCTGCCTTCAATAGATAGTGATACATTTTTCTCCTTCTCTGCACTATTCTACTGCCATCCAGGATGGGGCTCAGATGAAGCCAGTTTCAGGCATTGACTTTATCGTAAGTGTGTTTGGATCAGCCACATCAGCTATTATTAGTAGCAATGAGATGAAGCAAATGACTTCATTGGCTCTAATGCCATGCCTGGCAACGGTCACGTGTGAGGCAAGAATACCACAGCATTGGGACAACACCAGGGAGCTCTTGACACTTCTCACCCAAGAGCAGCCCATCATGCCCCTCCAAGGAGAGCCCAGGAGGCCAGGGAGCTGCTCCTACACAATGGGGCCACAGCCCCAGCTCCTCTTGTCTTTCAGCTTATTCTCTTCTCTTCATCCCTTCACTGGACCTGTTTGTATTCATGGCCTGAATTCACACTCTTGTTCCTGGACCTGACCACATACTTCTCTAGTTGGTGTGTATTAGAACTCACCTATGAAACCATCTCATTCTCTGATCACAGCCCTATCTCCTCGAATACCGTCCCTAGTTACATTCTTCCTTGTTCCGACAGCCACCACAGCTTGAAGTCCAGGACCTACCTGTAGTTTTAGCTACTCTCTTGCCAGCATGTTTACCTCCAACCCCTTCATCTCACCCTTCTACCAAAGCTCCAACTCTGTACCATTCAACTCCCATCCCTCCCCGGTAGGTGGTATAGGAAGAAGCAAGCGTGCACCCACATACATTGGGATGGATGCACCTTCCCAATACTCCCCCCTAAATGAAGCTGGGGCACTGCCCAGGAGCACTTCTGTCTTCACCTGCCAGCTGTTGGTCCCATTCCTCATGATGGCTTTAATTGGATCACTCCTGCACCCGTCCAATCTAAGCAGGTGATAGGACTGTCTACCACCAGGGCAAATGTCCTCAAGACTTTCTCCAGCTGCCTCAGACCTACAGATGCACTTACACCTGAGCTTGGCTGTTTCTCCTTTCCCTCTGTACCACAGATCAGGCCACCTCCAGTGCTTTGGACTCAACTCCCCTCTGTTCTCTTTAGACTCCCGGCTGGTCACTAAGAACCGTTAAGTGTTTTCATATCTTATCTGGTTTGACATTTTGGGAGCCCTTGATACTCTATGTACATTGCTGGCTACTTCTACTCAATCCCTTTTTCAGGGGATGGCTTCTTTGTCCCTGAAACCCATCATTTAACCCACTGGCAATCAAATGCATCCACATGACCTGGAGGGCTTGTTAACCAGAGACTCCTGGGCCCAGATCCCCAGAGTTTCTGACTCTCTCGGTCTGGAATGAGATCTCCATCTCCATCCAGTTTACAGCTCCATCCAGTTCCCAGGTGTTACTGATGTGTTGGTTCAGGGACCACACTTTGAAAACCATGGCTGTAGCTAGTGGTGGCCTGAGGTGTTTGTGTTAGGCTCCCTCCTCTTCTCTACACCAGTGGTTTGCGACCTTGGTTGCACCTTAATATCACCTGGCAAGCTTTTAGAAGGACATGAAGGTCTAGGTGCCACAAAGACCAAGTTAATGAAACTCTCTGGTGATGGGGCTCAGGCACTGGCATTTATAAAAGCTGCCCCAGGGATTCTCAGATACTGGTGGGGCCGAGAACCACTGCTCTACACTTTTTTTCCCAGTGTGCTAATATGGCTTCAGTTACTCTCTAAATGCTGACGACTTAAACACTTCAGACATTATCCTGGACGCTGATCCTGAGCTCCAAGGCTGCACATTCCACTGCCTGCCGGAATCTACCTTCCAGAGGCCTCACTTTCAGCATGGCCATGCTGGAGCCCATTGTTTCTTACCTGATCCTCCAGGGTCTCCAGAAAGGGTACCATCTTCCACCTAGTTGCCTAGGCTAGAAAATTAGCAGTTAGATTTTACTCTTCAGCTTTGTATTAGTTTCCTGTGGATGCTGTAAAAAATTTCCACAAACTGGTAGCTTAAAACAACAGAAATGTATTTTCTTACAGTTTCATAGGCCAGAAATCCAAAACCAGCTTCATTGGGTTGAAACCAAGGTGTCAGTGGCCGCCACATATTCTGGAGGCGCTAAAGGAGACTGTCTTGCTGGCCTCTTTCAGCCTCCAGCCAGCATCTCTTGGCTTGTGGACACATCAACTCCATTCTCTGCCTCTGTGGTTGCATTGCCTTCTCCACCTGTGTGTGATCAGATCTTCCTCTGCCTCTTTCCAAGCATACATGTGAGTGTATTTTCAGCCCATCTAGATAATCCAGGATAATATTTCCCATATCAAGATTCTTTTATTTTTAAGATTCTTAATCGCATCTGCAAAGTCTTTGCCATTCAAGGGAACATTTACAGCTGCAAGGATTAACCCATTTATTCCAGAAGTTGCAATTTGTGTGTGTGTGTGTGTGTGTGTGTGTGTATGTGTGTGTGTGTGTGAAAAATCAGACCTTGGGGATGACCTCGAGCAGTAGGATATGCAAACTCTCACAGGCTTAGTGTTGCAGCAATGGAACAGTAGGCATAAATGGGGTTAAGAGCAGATAACCTTGAGGACATTATTAAGAAGTCCTCCACAAACTCCCTCATCCTCATTTCTCTATCTTCAACTAATGTCTGAATCTTGCCTGTTCTACTTCCCAAGTGTCTCTTGAGTCTGTGCCCTTCCCTCCATCTCCATTGCGACATTCAAATCCATGTTCCATCATCTCACCTGAAGCACCCAGTAGTTCTTTAACTGATGTCTTGGCCTCCTCCCTTGCTACCCTCCACCTCTTTCCATAAGCAGAGTTATGTACCCCAAACAGTGATACTGTTCTCCTGCTTTACCTGCTGTGGGGCTGCTCATCAAGATGTCATTAATCATGCTTGTGTAATGAAACTTCCATAAAAACCCAAAAGGACTGGGTTCAGTGAGCTCCTGGGTTGCTAAACACATGGGAGGGGAGCATGCCTGGAGAGGGAATGGAGGCTCTGTGCCCCTTCCCACATGTCTTGCCTTCCCTCTACAGAAAGCCCACCCTTCTGCTCCTGGCTCTGGGGTCCTGTGCCCCTCCATTGGTCATTGATCTCTTTTACTGCTCAGGTGTGTCAGTCTCTGTGACCTCACTGCCCTGGCACACATAATCCTTTCTGCCTGGAGCAGCCTTCAAACCCTCACAGCCCTCACCAGGTCACTGGCATAGGTTTCCATGGCTACCTCTGCCTCCTCAATCTCAGACCTGGGCATAGGTCAATTGTAACTGAGGTTTAATTTTCTGTTTCCCAACAAGACCATAAGCTTAGAAGGTGGGGGGAAGGTCTGTGTTGGTATCTGAGGGAAAAAAACTCAAATTATTTTTTTCTCTCTGTTCTCTCTCTCTCTTTTAAATGGTGGTTATCTGTTTTTTTCTTTTTTTATAAAAAAAAAATATATATATATTTATTTATTGCACTTTAGGTTTTGGCATGCATGTGCAGATCATACAGGATTGTTGCATACGTGGCAATGTGGTTTTTTTTTTCTGGCATTTTTCCCTATGTTATCCCTTCCTAACCTCCCTACCCCATGCTGTCCCTCCCCATTCCCCCCCCAACAAACCCCAGTGTGTGATGCTCCCCTCCCTGTGTCCATGTGTTCTCGTTCAATACCTGCCTATGAGTAAGAACATGCAGTATTTGATTTTCTGTTCTCGTGACAGTTTGCTGAGAATGATGGTTTCCAGATTCATCCATGTCCCTAAAAAGGACACGAACTCATCATTTTTTATGGCTGCATAGTATTCCATAGTGTATATGTGCCATATTTTCCTTGTCCAGTCTATCACCAATGGACATTTGGGTTGGTTCCAGTCTTTGCTATTATAAACAGAGCTGCAATGAACATACATGTGCATGTTTCTTTATAATAGAATGATTTATAATCCTTTGGCTATATACCCAGTAATAGGATTGCTGGGTCAAATGAAATTTCTTTTTCTAGGTCCTTGAGGGATCGTCACACTGTCTTCCACAATGGTTGAACTAATTTACACTCCCACCAACAGTGTAAAAGTGTTCCTATTTCTCCACATCCTCTCCAGCATCTGTTGTCTCCAGATTTTTTAATGATCGCCATTCTAACTGGTGTGAGGTGGTATCTCAATGTGGTTTTGATTTGCATTTCTCTAATGTGATGATGAGCATTTTTCATGTTTGTTGGCCTCATCTATATCTTCTTTTGAAAAGTGTCTGTTCATATCCTTTGCCCACTTTTCAATGGGTTTGTTTGTTTTTTTCTTGTAAATCTGTTTTAGTTCTTTGTAGATTCTGGATATCAGCCCTTTGTCAGATGAGTAGACTGCAAAAATTTTTTCCCATTCTGTTGGTTGCTGGTTCACTCTAATGATGGTTTCTTTTGCTGTACAGAAGCTCTTTATTTTAATTAGATCCCATTTGTCTGTTTTGGCTTTTGTTGCCAGTACTTTTGGTGTTTTAGTCATGAAGTTTTTGCCTATGCCTAAGTCCTCAATGGTTTTGCCTAGGTTTTCTTCTCAGGTTTTTATGGTGTTAGGTCTTATGTTTAAGTCTTTAATCCATCTAGAGTTAATTTTAGTGTAAAGTGTGAGGAAGGGGTCTAGTTTCTGTTTTTTGCACATGGCTAGCCAGTTATCCCAACACCATTTATTAAACAGATATTTCTTTCCCTATTGCTTGTTTTTTTCTGGTTTGTCAAAGATCAGATGGTGTAGATGTGTGGTGTTGCCTCCAGGGCCTCTGTTCTGTTCCACTGGTCTTTATCTCTGTTGTGGTACAAGTACCATGGTGGTTTGATTACTGTAGCCTTGCAGTATAGTTTGAAGTAAGGTAGTGTGATGCCTCCAGCTTTGTTCTTTTTGCTTAGAATTGACTTGGCTATGCAGGCTCTCTTTTGGTTCTATATGAAGTTTAAGGTGTTTTTTTCCAGTTCTGTGAAGAAGGTCATTGGTAGCTTGATGGGGATAGCATTGAATCTATAAATTACTTTGGGCAGTATGGCTCAAAATTGTAACATTGATTCTTCCTAACCATGAGAATGGAATGTTTTTCCATCTGTTTGTGTCCTCTCTTATTTCCTTGAGCAGTGGTTTGTAGTTCTCCTTGAAGAGGTCCTTTACGTCCTTTGTTAGTTGTATTCCTAGGTATTTTATTCTCTTTGTAACAATTGTGAATGGCAGTTCACTCTTGATTTGGCTCTCTTTTAGTCTGTTATTGGTGTATAGGAATGCTTTTGATTTTTGCACACTAACTTTGTATCCTACAATGTTGCTGAATTTGCTTATCAGTTTAAGGAGATTTTGGGATGAGATGATGGAGTCTTCTAAATATACAATCATGTCGTCTGCAAATAGAGACAATTTGACTTCCTCTTTTCCTAATTGAATGACCTTTATTTCTTTTTCTTGCCTAATTGCTCTGGCTAGAACTTCTAATACTGTATTGAATAGGAGTGGTGAGAGAGGGCATCTTTGTCTAGTGCCAGATTTCAAAGGGAATGTTTCCAGTTTTTGCCCATTCAGTATGATATCGGTTGTGGGTTTGTCATAGCTTTTATTATTTTGAGATACGTTCCTTTGATACTTCATTTATTGAGAGTTTTTAGCATAAAGAGCTGTTGAAGTTTGTCTAAGGCCTTCTCTGCATCTATCGAGATAATCATGTGGTCTTGTTTTCGATTCTGTTTATGTGGTGGATTACGTTTATAGGCTTGCGTATGTTAAACCAGCCTTGCATCTCCAGGATGAAGCCTACTTGATCGTGACGGATAAGCTTTTTGATGTGCTGTTGCGATCGGTTTGCCAGTATTTTATTGAAGATTTTTGCATCTATGTTCATCATAAACATTGGCCTGAAGTTTTCTTTTCTTGTTGAGTCTCTGCCGAGTTTTGGTGTCAGGATGATGTTGGTCTCATAAAATGATTTGGGAAGGATTCCGTCATTTTGGATTGTTTGGAATAGTTTCAGAAGGAATAATACCGGCTCCTCTTTTTATGTCTGGTGGAATTCAGCTGTGAACCCATCTGGACCTGGGCTTTTTTTGGTTGGTAGGCTATTAATTGCTGCCTGAACTTCAGCCCTTGTTATTGGTCTATTCAAGGTTTCAACTTCTTCCTGGTTTAGGCTTGTGAGGATGCAAGTGTCCAGGAATTTATCCATTTCTTCCAGGTTTACTGATTTATGTGCATAGAGTTGTTTGTAGTAACCTCTGATGGTAGTTTGTATTTCTGTGGAATCAGTGGTGATATCCCCTTTATTGTTTTTTATTGCATCTATTTGATTCTTCTCTCTTTTTCATTAATCTGGCTAGCGGTCTGTCTATTTTGTTGATCTTTTCAATAAACCACCTCCTGGATTTATTGATGTTTTGAAGGATTTTTTGTGTCTCTGTCTCCTTCAGTTCTGCTCTGATCTTAGTTATTTCTTGTCTTCTGCTAGCTTTTGAGTTTTTTTGATCTTGCTCCTCTAGCTCTTTCAATTTTGATGATAGGATGTTGATTTTAGATCTTTCCTTGCTTTTCATGTGGGCATTTATTGCTATAAATTTCCTTCTAGACACTGCTTTAAATGTGTCCCAGAGATTCTGGTATGTTGTGTCTTCATTCTCATTGGTTTTGAAGAACATTTTTATTTCTGCCTTCATTTCATTGTTTATCTAGTCAACATTCAAGAGCCAGTTGTTCAGTTTCTATGAAGTTGTGTGGTTCTGAGTTAGTTTCCGAATCATGAGTTCTAATTTGATTGCACTGTGGTCTGAGAGACTGTTTGTTATGATATCCATTCTTTTGCATTTGCTGAGGAGTGATTTACTTCCAATTATGTGGTCAGTTTTAGAGCAGGTGCAATGTGGTGCTGAGAAGAATGTATATTATGTGGATTTGAGGTGGAGAGTTCTGTAGATGTCCATTAGGTTTGCTTGGTCCAGATCTGAGTTCAAGTCCTGGATATCCTTGTTAATTTTCTGTCTTGTTGATCCGTCTAATAGTGACAGTGGAGTGTTAAAGTCTTCCACTATTATTGTATCGGAGTGTATGTCTCTTTGTAGGTTGTTAAGAACTTGCTTTATGTATCTGGGTGCTTCCGTATTGGGTGTGTATATATTTAGGATCATTAGCTCTTCTTGTTGCATTGATCCTTTTACCATTATGTAATGCCCTTCTTTGTCTCTTTTGATTTTTGCTGGTTTGAAGTCTGTTTTATCAGAGACTAGGATTGCAACTCCTGCTTTTTTTTTTGCCCTCCACTAGCTTGGTAAATCTTCCTCCATCCCTTTATTTTGAGCCTATGTGTATCCTTGCATGTGAGATGGGTTTCCTGAATACAGCACACTGATGGGTTTTGACTTTTTATCCTTTTTGCCAGTCTGTGTCTTTTGATTGGGGCATTTAGCCCATTTACTTTAAGGTTAATATTGTTATGTCTGAATTTGATCCTGCCATTTTAATGCTAGCTGGTTATTTTGCCCATTAGTTGATGCAGTTTCTTCATTGTGTCAATGCTCTTTGCCATTTGGTATGTTTTTGGAGTGGCTGGTACTGGTTGCTCCTTTCTATGTTTAGTGCTTCTTTCAGGAGCTCTTGTATGGCAGGCCTGGTAGTGATAAAATCTCTCAGCAATTGCTTGTTCGTAAAGGATTTTATTTCTCTTTTGCTTAAGAAGCTTAGTTTGGCTGGATATGAAATTCTAGGTTGAAAGTTCTTTTCTTTAAGGATGTTGAATATTGGCACTCTCTTCTGGCTTGTAGCGTTTCTGCTGAGAGATCCACTGTGAGTCTGAAGGGCTTCATTTTGTGGGTAACCCAACGTTTCTCTCTGGGTGCCCTTAGCATTTTTTCCTTCATTTCAACCCTGGTGAATCTGATGATTATGTGCCTTGGGGTTGCTCTTATTGAGGAGTATCTTTGTGGTGTTCTCTATATTTCCTGGACTTGAATATTGGCCTGCCTTGCTAGGTTGGGGAAGTTCTCCTGGATAATATCCTGAAGAGTGTTTTCCAGCTTGGATTTATTCTCTCTGTCTCATTCAGGTACACCAATCAAACATAGATTAGGTCTTTTCACATAATCCTATATTTCTTGTAGGCTTTGTTCATTTCTTTTCACTCTTTTTTCTCTAATCTAGCCTTCTTATTTTATTTCAGTGAGTTGATCTTCAGTCTCTGATATCCTTTCTTCTGCTTGGTCGATTTGGCTATTGAAACTTGTGTATGCGTTGTGAGGTTCTCGTGTTGTGTTTTTCAGCTCCATCAAGTCATTTATATTCTTCTCTAAGCTGTTTGTTCTTGTTAGCATTTCGTCAATCCTTTTTTCAATGTTCTTAGTTTCTTTGCATTGGGTTAGAACGTGTTCTTTTATTTTTATTTTTATTTTATTTTTAAATATATATATCTTTTAGCTCAGAGAAGTTTGTTATTACCCACCTTCTGAAGCCTGTTTTGGTCAATTCATCAGTCATTCTCCATCCAGCTTTGTTTCCTTGCCGGTGAGGAGTTGTGATCCCTTGGAGAAGGAGAGGCATTCTGGTTTTGGGTGTTTTCATCCTTTTTGTGCTGGTTTCTTCCCATCTTTGTGGATTTATCTACCTGTGGTCTTTGTAGTTGGTGACTTTCTGATGGGGTCTCTGAGTGGACATCCTTTTTTGTTGATGAAGTTATTTCTTTCTGTTTTTCAGTTTTCCTTCTAATAGGCCCCTCTGCTGTAGGAGTGCTGTAGGTCCATTACAGACCCTGCTTTCCTGGGGATCACCTGCAGCAGCTGCAGAACAGTAAGGGTTTCTGCCAGTTTCTTCTTCTGTTATCTTCATCCCAGAAGAATATCCGCCAGATGTCAGGCTGAGCTCTCCTTTATGAGGTGTCTCTTTGGATATACAAGGGTTGGGGAGCTGCTCGAGGAGATAGTCTGTTCTTTATAGGAGCTCAAGTGCTGAGCTGGGAGCTCTGTTGTTTCATTCAGAGCTGCTGGGCAGGTATGTTTAAGTTGGCTACAGCAGAACTCATAACCACCTTTTTCCCCAGGTGTTCTCTCCTGAGAAGGTGGAACTTTATTTATAAATTCCTGACATGCTGCTGCCTTTTTTTAGAGATGCCCTGCCCAGCAAGGAGGTAGCCTAGTCACAGTCTGCCAGCAGAGGCATTGCTGAGCTGCCATGGGCTCTGCCTAGCTGCTGTGTGACCTTCTTTGTGGTTTTGTTTACAGAGAGATAGTTAGAACTGCCTCAGTAATGGTAGTCTGCCTCAGTAATGGCAGACTGCCTTGGTAGTGGTGGACTGCCTCGGTAATGGCAGACTGCCTCTGTAGTGGTGGAATGCCTCGGTAATGGCAGATGCCCTTCCCCCAGCAGAGCTGGACAGTCCCAGGTTCTAGCTGCATTTGCTGCGAAACTCTCAGTCCAGAGCTGGTCTTTGTGGGGGTGGGAAGTGCACAGCCAGATCACCTGGCTCCCTGTTTTAGCCCCCTTTTTTTCAGTTGAATGGGTGGCTCTGTCTCCCAGGCATTCCAGGCACCAGTTGAAATGGCCACCCAGATTTGTGTGAGTTTTTTTGCAGAGACCCGCTGTGCCAGCTGAAACAGCTGTGCTGGAAACTCATGGCGCTTTTCAGCCCTGGAATCTCCTGGTCTGTGGGCAATAAAAACTCATTTGGAAATGTGGTGATCACTCACCCTTTGCCTTGTTCTCACTGGGAATTGCACTCCAGAGCTGTTCCTATTCGGCCATCTTGGCAAACTTTCAATTGTGGTTCTTCTCTCTATTCTCACACTCACAACACAGAATGCTTCACCTCTGGTTACCAAAATGTATGTGTGAATATCTTCCCATGACCAACCAATTGATTTTCCAGTGGACACTGACTAGGTATCCTACAATTTAACTCAATTCTGACACCATCTACCTGGTGGGAGTGTCAAATCCACCAGCTTAAGGGTGCAGTCCCAGAGGACTGCTGTAGTTTAGATACACCAATCAGAAGTAGTAGGTTGTCACCTATACTTCTCACTGACTGGCTATACAATAGGGTTCCCATTATCTCAGGTTTGATTAATCTACTAGTGCAACTGCCTTTGCAACATTATAACTGAAGAAATGATGACAGTGAAAGGAATCGGACCTAACCGACTCCATCTTGCTTCTAACCTTTAACCTATCCTTGTTCATTCCTGGGAGTAGGCCGAACTAACTTTGGGAAGGAACTCAGTTCATGGTTCGACTCTGAAACAAAATTGATAATAGCCCTTTCCCAAAAAGACCCCCTTCTTGCCTGGGGACCAGTCTGCCTTTGTAGGACCAACAAATTAGCTCCAGGATTAGAAATTACAGTTTAGGGGCCATGCAGCCTCTGGCTGCAACAGTCTGAACCTCCCCAAATTGCTCCTGGGGATAACATCACTATTGTAAAACCTAAGATCAGTGCTTGAGATATTTTGCAGACCCCGCACTTGGATTAGCTGACACCACCCTGACCAGTAATGTGGCTCAACCATTTCTGCCATCCCACCCAGGAACAGAAGACAGCAAGGAAACCTCACTATGACCCCCTATGATTCCATCTCCAGCCTGACCAATCATCACTCCCCACTTCCCAATCCCCTACCTGCCAAATTATCTTTAAAAAGTCTGATCCCCAAATTCTTGGGGAGACTGATTTGGGTAATAATAAAACTCCAGTCTCCTGCATAGCTGGCTCTGCGAGAATCACTGTTTCCTCATTGTAAGTCCCCTGTCTTGATAAATCGGCTCTGTGTAGGCAGTGGGCAAGGTGAACCCATTGGGCAGTTACACTAGAATGGTTCGCAAGACTTAGACATGCTTATGTTTACCCGTTTATTATAAAGGATGTTACAAAGGGCACAGAGGGACAGCCAGATGAGGAGATGCAAAGGCTAGACACGTGGGAAGGGGCACAGGGCTTCCGTATCCTCTGCAGGAATGCTCCCCTCCCACATTTTTGGCAACCCAGCTCTCTGAACCCAGTCCTTTTGGATTTTTATGGAGGCTTCATTATAAAGGCATGACTAAGGACATCATTGGCCATTGGTGATCAATTCAACTTTCTGCCCTTCTTCCCTCCTTGGAGGTTGGGGGGTTGGGCTCAGAGTTCCAACCCTCTGGTTACGTGGTTGGTTTCCCTGACAACCAACTCCCATCCTGGTGCTTTCCTGAACTCCAGCAGGAGTCGCCTCATTAAAACAAAAGATGCTCCTGCCACTCTGGAAATTACAAGGGATTTAAGGGCTCTGTGTCACATGCTTCTATCACTCGGGCAATTACAAAGGTCTTAGGAGCTCTGTGTCAGGAACTGGGGTCAAAGGTCAAATATTAGAACAAAAGATTCTCCTGGTGCCTCTATCTACCAGGGTTTTAGGAGTTCTGTGTCAGGGACTAGACACAGAGACCAATATATGTATTTCATATTATATCACAACTTCACAGTACTGCCTGCCTCAGAGCAGACATGAAGCAATGCTTATTGGGTTATTGTCATCGTTCTTCCCTTAGCGCATTGCCCTGCAGAGTCCAGGACACCATTTGGACTATTTAGATATCACTGGTACACAATGACAACTCAGTTCCTAGCCGCAGGGGCCCCAGGTGCATGTTTCCTCACATCTCTGGGGCACATCTGTGTACTCTCTCCCTCCACCAATGGCTTTGCAAGAAGCCCAATCAGCATGGTGTTGTTTTTTTTTCTGCTTGGCTGGAGACTGATTCTGCATCGATTCTAAGCCCTCGTCCTAATTCCCATGCTCACCATTTCACATCCTTGAGCAAGGCCAGATACTATAGAACCTGTAACCATAAACTCAGACATTACACCTAAAAATTCAGTCTTATGCCTCTGGGCCTCCCTGCCTGCTCCCTTCCCCAAAGCTAACCCCTGCATACAGGCAGGGATGGGGCACAGGTCAGATGGCGTTTGATAACAAATGAATCCCACTTAGTATAAGCAGAAGGAGATCAGACTGTCTCACGGACACAGCACGAAACACGAATGCAGATAAAGAGCCCCAGGCATGGTGGGAGTCCCAGACTCTCTCTCACTCCTAGTCTGACTGACTGGCATTTCTTCCTCTCCACTTTCTGTGTCCAGATGTTCTGACTTCATCCCCCGATCCCAGCCCCTTGCTTTCAGCACTGATTTCAGAGTGTGGTACTTCTTCTCTGCCTCTTGCTAGCTGGATGTTGTGTCAAGCCACCAACTCCTAGAACCTTATCATGTAGCCAGCCTGTCCATTCCTAGCCCCACATAGTAGACATTGGCAAAGCCTGTGCGTGGGTGGGGATGCACCTGTGTGTATGTCAGCTCAGTTTCATGATTTTCCTTGTTTGTCGGTCTACTGGCCTTCTCCTTCATCTGCCCCCAAACCAAGACCGCCAGCTTGTAAGACCCTCCTCAGGCTCACTCCCTCACTGTGCTGCCCTCATTTCCTCACGTGTCCCTCTATCTACACAGAGTTTCGGAACTGTGCGCTTGCCATGTGCTGTTCCTCATCTCTGCCTTGTGACCTTTTACCCATTCTTCCAGGAAATGCCCCTTGTTTTCTGAAGCTTCCCCATTGCCACAGCAGATTCAGGCATCCCTCCTGCGTGCACTCATGACTCTCCCTACTCATCTTCATTAGGGCATTTGCCAGATTGCGTGGCCATGGTCTGTTTGCAGGTCTGTCTCCCTGATGAAAACGTGAACTTGCTCGGGAGGTCTCCTTCATCTCTGGTTGCCCATGGCCAGCCCAAAGCCCTGCAGATAATTGGTGCTCAGGATATCTTTTGTTACAATAAAGCACAGACCCCAAAGAGAAAAGATCCTATTTAGCAAGCCTGGGACAACCTCAGGCAAGAGGAGTCGGTGGCCCTCGGAGAATCGGAGAATCAGCCGGGGAGGCTTCTCTCCTGCCCCACTTGTCCTTCAGCTGCTCCCACTTCTTTTAGGATTTAATTGGGATTTGGCACTTCAGCCTCTTGGCTGGCCCCTTTAGGAGGAGAGTCATCAGCAAGGAAAGCTCTCCACGTCCGCCTCACACGTACCGGACTTGCTGAAATGATGCCTCTTCCCCTCCCCACCCCTCTAGCACCTGAGCAGGCTGGCCAGGGACCCTGCAGCGGGTTGGATTCGTGAGCAAAGTGGTTTAGAGGAGTCCCTGCACCTGGCAGCACATTCTCTCAGCAGCACTGGAGCTTAGGAAATTAATGAAAAGGGAGGGAAGTCGCTGGAACTTTAGATTCGCAATCAGGGGCTCTGTGACCCCCGAAGCTGGCAGTATTAAGGGAGTTAATCTGCTGACCGCAGGAGCTCAGCTGGTCTCCGTTTGCTGCGCTCTGCTTCACAGCAGGAGCCGGGCACTTTTTTCTCGTGCCAGACAATGAGATGCTGGCGGAGAGGCAGCAGGCACGCCGCTGCTAATGCCAGGCAGGGGCAGCCATGCCAAGATTTGGAGGAGCAGATGATTCCCTGGCAGCCCATGAGGCTTAACCCATCCGGCTACCCTCACTGATTCAAAAGGAAATCTGGATGGAGACTGGTGTTCCTTGAGCACCCACTACGTGCCAGGCACTTTATGTGGTTACCTCACTGAGTCTGCCCAGTGACTCTGGGGTCTCTGCCTGTCAGCCCATCTGACAGAGGAAAATCCCTGGGCTCCTGAGGTTAAGTTCCTGCTTACAGCAAGGCCACCTCTTACTGTCCTGCAGGCTGTACCCTGCAATAGGGCCCTTGGCCAAGATGGCAGATAGGGGTTGAAACGCAGCCCACATTCCTGAGTTGCCAAGCTGCACCCGGAGGGGACACGTTTTCTAGTTTACAAAGTTCTCCAGAGACTGGCCACCACCCTCCTTCACGGCTGGAACCAGGATTCAAATCAGGTTGGTCCACATCCCCAGTCCTGCTTCCCTGTGTATTTCAGCCTTAATTGCAAACCCAAAGGAGGTGTAAACTCAGGTCACAGTAAATCAAATAGAAAGTGGGAGGGACTCTGGTGGAAAGAACAGGATCCATTGACCTGGTTTTCCCTTGGCATTTTATTTCTTCTAATCATGGCTTGATTCTTTGCTTTTGAGTCATCTGGCTGCTTCTCATTTTTCAATAAAAACTTTGGGCTACAATTAGATAGCGTAGGAAGATGGAGACATCCTTTTGCCTTTTTTTTTTTTAATTGGTCATCAATAACTGACACTCTTTCAAAACTTGAGTTTTTCTGGGCATAAGATGGATAGCTTGACTGGTTTGCTTACCTCTGATAAAGTTGGTCTTGGAGGTCAGAACCTTCATGAAATTGCTGTAAATAATACAGTTAAGCCCAGCCAAACACACCCCAAATGATGGCTTTACTGCTGTCTTAGTGCCTGGCCTTTGCCTCTATCTTCACCCTCCCCAACCCATCTGACAGACCCCCGGCAGATGAGCCTTCCTGAATCAGCTCATCATTTTTTCTTCACAACTCAGAAGACTTCAGGGGGTTAATAAGAGAATCAAGTCTTCACTTTATCCAAAGTGATTCTCAAAGTGTGTTCCCAGGTAGGCCAGCAGCTTCAGCATCAGCATCACCTGGGAACTTGCTAGAAATGCAAAAGTTTAAGGCTCTCCTCTCCTCCAGACCTGCTACATCAGAAACCCTGGGGTGAGGTCCAGCAGTCTGTGCTAGTACAAGCCAAGTACTTCCTGATTCTTGCTGAAGTTTGGTCTGTCCTGTGTTCTGGTCTGTTCTCAATTTGGACTTGCCATCTCTTTGTTACCTTTTACTCTAACCTCTCCTGGCTCTCCTGGTCATGAGCTATTTATTTGTCCTCTGCTTCTGTGATGTCCCTCACATGACAGAAACAGCTGGATACCTCCATCACCTCCACCTTCTGCTTCTTTCTTACTAACGTATCTGTATCATGAAGACACCATTGTGCTTAGCTGACCTCTACGTTTCCTTTGCAGCTAGGTATGGTCACAGGATTAAATTCTAGCTAATGATGATGATGATGATGATTGATTATTATTTTTGAGATAGAGCCTTGCTCTGTTGCCCAGGCTGGAGTGCAATGTTGTGATCTCCGCTTAGTGCAACCTCCATCTCCCAAGTTCAAGTGACTCTCCTGCCTCAGTTACCTAAGTAGCTGGGATTACAGGCTTGCATTACCATGCCGAGCTAACTTTCATATTTTTAGTAGAGACAGAGTTTCCCCATGTTGCCCAGGCTGTCTCAAACTCCTGATCTTAGGTGATCCACCCGTCTTGGCCACCAAAGTGCTGGGATCACAGGTGTGACCCACCACGCCTGGCCTACCTAATGATTTTAAATGGAAGTTGTTGGGAGGAACCTCTGAGAAGGAAGGACAGACAGCGGCGGTGAGCCCCTTTTTGTCTTTGTACCTGTCATTCTTCCTCATGACTGCTGCTTGCAATATGAATATCATGGCTGGAACCCTAACAGCATTCTAGAACTTTGGGGTAATCTCAACAGGGAAACTACACACAGGCAGGCAGAAAGAAGGGAATCATGTCCCTGATGGTGGTGATGCTGCCATAGCAGCCGTGGACGTCTGACCTCTTGGCTTTACAGGGAAGAGAGAAGTCCTCATATATACAAGCCACAGAAATCTGCTATTAATAGTACCCAAAGCAATTTAACTTCAAATACCTCCCAACTCTCTTCATTTGTACATATCCAACCTGTGGTTCAAGGCCTGGTTTATTTCATGTCTTATGTACCGTACAGATCCTTGAACATGGCATCATCCTAGGCTGGCATGATGTAGACTTTCTCCCCTGCCAGTCTGCAGGGCTGTGCCTGCTCTTCTAGGGCAGGGGCTTAGACTCCTTCATCTTTGTATCTTCAGATCCTAAGGAGGAACCTGAGGGAGATGAAGCCTAGAGGTTCACCTAGTAGCTATGCCTGAGTTCTTACGTCCACACTGCTGTATCAAACCCTGTTAACCTCAGTAGGGAAGGCAGCAGGTTCACGAGGTGGAAGAAGAGACCCAGAGCCAGCAAACGAGACATAGGGTTTTATTAGGGGCTTATATACAGGAGAGAGTCCAGTGGTGGCAGGCTGGACAAGGTACCTGCCTTATGTACAGTCCAGTGGTGTGGGCTGGACAGATAATCGCACGGCCCAGTGGTGGTGGGAAGGGTATGAAAACCACAGCCACTTGCAAAGGGCATATGGCCTACAAAGCTTTTTCACTTAGCATGCTCCTCTTAAGAATCTCCACCAGGCAGCTTTCATTTAACCCACAACTCAGGGTTTCAATGCCCTATCTAGCCCGTGTTCCCCGGGATGGGCTGAGGGCTCAGGTGCTTCTTATAGACAAGGAATGAATCCCTGGGTTAGCCACTCCTGGACTCACTAGCTCAGAACCCACACTCAGCTGCATCCGCCATACAGGGTCATTCTTAGGGGCTGCTTAAGTTCTGCTTATTGCTGTCAGGTGCATTCACCCTAGAACTGTTTAAAAGGAAGGTGGCTTTACTGAGCACCTATTGTATGCCAGGTGCCATGCTAGGCGTTTTTTCCCACTCGTGATTTCCTTCCTTTCTCTCAGGTACCCAGAAACGTTTGGATTATCTTCATGGTACATTTGAGGACACTGAGCTCGAGTGAGTTAAAAATGACCTGCTGGCTTATCACAGCACAGCTGGTAGCTGATGGAAGTGGGGTTTGGAATGTTTCTGGTTGTAAGAAACAAAATCCAATCAAAACTGTCTTAAATGACAAAGGGAAATGATTGGCTTATTACAAAACCCAAAACCTCTGGAGGTAGGCTGGATTTAGGCAAGTGTAGTCATAAGGTTCCTTCTTCCACAATCAGTAAAATCACTGGATTTCACTCTCATTGAACCAACATAGTTTCCTTGCCCACTCCTGAATCATTTGCAGGGTTGATGATAATGGGATACACATTTACAGCTTCTAGGCAAGTGTACCCATAGAGATTTCCAGGCAATAGCCTGTCCCTTTTCTCATCCAGCCCCTGACTCCATTCCACACGTGGGGACACCCGTACCCAAAGTGCAAACTCCATATCTGGCATAAGGTGTCCCACTGGCAGCAAGATATGCCCTTGGGAGGATGGAACTAGAGAAGAGGCCAGTGGGTGCCCAAAAGTACAGCCTGGATTCCTTGGCCATGGTCTGCAAAAGGAAGTGCAGACTCCTGATGGGCCTGTCCCCTTAGTCTCTCAGACTCTTCCCTTGTAGGGAAATAATGGATGAAGAAGGGTCAAAGCTGAGCCCCCTAAAGAGGGGCCCAGCAAAGGGGCCCTGTTGCCTAGTTGTGTTTCTGGATAGAGTGAGCCTCAGCACATGGCTTTTTCCAGACCCGGAAGTATCATCACACACACTCAAACCCCAAACCTGAGTAAAGTGGAGTATGGTTAGGAAGGGATGACCCTATTTTCTACAGTGGCTCAGAAGAGCTTACGGGCAGGGGCTGTGTTTTGTTCACCATTGATTTCCCATAATCATCATAGAGCTGGGCCTAAAGTGAGTGCTCAGTATATATTTATGAAATGCTGAATGAATGAATCAAAAAGGCTTCCTGCCATCTCTGTCACAGTTTTTATTACACGTGTCTAAATTTTTTTGCTTTTTTCCATTTCATGCAACCTTTTGAGTTGCTCCAGATGGAGCTGCTGAGACTCCACCCCCAGGTCAGGGCTGCATGTGGACCAGGCTTAGTTTCCTCTCTTGGCTGGAGTGACATCGATCAAGTCTGGACACACAATTCCAGATGAGAACCTTGGTGGCTATAACTACAGGACACCACATCTCATGTACGCTCCATGTCCTCAAACGTTGAGTTTCCAAGTATGTGACATGCATTGCAGTCAGTCTTCTAGATTTTTAGATCTCGACATTAGAATTTTTTTCACGTGAGAGGTATAATCCTGCTAGGCATCACAAAGCATTTTGCTTGTCCAAATTAGTGCAATCAATGGCTATCCGTGGAAATAACTACACTTTACTGCTCAGAATAGCCGGGCCTGTCTTCACTCCTTTCTTCACAATCAGCAAGGGCCAGCCCCATACTCCTTGTGTGCCGGCTTCTGGCAGTGCCCTCTCTGAAAGGGAATTTTCCTGTCTCTGTGATGAGAATAAAATGTATGTCACCTCCTGCCCCCGAGAGATAGCACTGCATTTTCTGAAACATGAATTTTGACCGGTGATAATGGCCATCCTCAGATGACGGCCTGTCCCTGGACAGCTGGGCCTGGGGGTCTGTTAAAGCAGCTGCACAAAACACACTGAAAATGAGACCACCTGGTTCAGTATTTTAATCCTTTGAGTGAGTGATTTGAATCAGCATGTACTAACCCAGTGGGGTATGATGTAATCCACACATTCTGAAATCTCCAAACAGGTTCCAAGAGTTGGCAGAACCTGCAGTGCAGGGACCTATGTTTCACTTAACTTGTTCTTAACTCAAATCCTCTTCCCTACTCACTGTACCCGTCAGTTCCTCCTGAATCAGCAGATTTTTATAAATTCTCTGGGGTATTGGTTAGAGGACTATCAGTACAAGAGCCACATTTCAAATACATTTTTTCTTTTGACTGGCCTATGGCAAAGTTCTAAATTAAAGATAGCAAGTCTCATAGGGACATAAAGCCAGGTCTACTTTGCTGTCTTTTATATCTTGAGCACCAGCACAGTGATAGGTGCTATGAGGCTTGTAATTAATAATGAATGAATGAATGGATGGATGAATGAATGAATGAATGATCTGCCCCTGGTTCTAGTAGGTGGTAACCTAACGAACTCTGGCTTAGGGTTCATTTATTCTGTGTTCATACCCTACCCAGAAGATAAAGGAATAGCTACCCGCATGGCTTGAGAGTGTCAGCCTTAGAGAATTGCCAGCCTGACATGTTCAATGTTGTTGGTTTCAGGGGATTTCTCTGTTGTGGCCCTGGTGCAGAAGTAGGCACTGTGAACTGAGCTAGTGAGCCTGAATGTGCAGGCATGTGCAGTGCTGGTCTTCACTCTCATTCCCACATTGCCAGGGTGGCCAGGGCTGATCAGGAAAAGAGGTGATAAAAATGTATGTGTCTAGGAAGTTAAGGCCTAATTTAAGCTTTGTGCTTAGAACAAGTGTTCTCTAATTTAGAGTGAGACACTGTTAACAAAATGACATTTATGGTTTTCAGTTTCAAAGATACAAGGGGAAAAAAAATCAAATCCTGAATGCCATGAATGTCTCAGCAGTGAAAGATGAAACCCACACAAGTTACAAATGACCATGCAATGGATTTCTGACGGATGGCTATGATATGGTTACTTGGTGTCTTGAATGTGACAGGATCTGAACACGGAGACAAGGAAAGTATTGGAGAAATATTATTCTTGAGTTTAGATGCTCTCTGAACAGATATTGCTGTAGGCTGAGTAATGGTCCTTCAGATACATCCATGTCCTCTTCCGTGGAACCTCTGAATGTTACCTTATGTAGCGAAAGAGACTTTGCAGATGTAATTGAGTTGAGGCTCCTGAGATGGGGAGATTATCCTGGATTTTCCAGGAGGCCTGATAGAGTCACAGTGGTCCTTATAGAAGTGCATCAGGAGGAGTCAGAGGAGAAGGAGATGTGACTGTGGAAGCAGAAATGAGAGTGCTGAGTTTTGAAGGTGGATGAAGGGTCCTGAGGCAAAAAATACGGGCAGCCACTAGAGGCTGAAGGAAGCAGGAGCAGATTCTCCCCTCAGAGCCTCCATCGGCAGCCAGCCCTGGTGAGGCCTTGATTTTAGTCCAGTGAGACTGACTGCAGACTTCTGATCCTTAGAACTATGAGAGAGATAACCTGAGTTATTTTGAGTGACTGCTTCAGTGGTACTTTGTTACAGGAACAATAGGAAACCATGTAGAAGTCAACCCTGCATGGACTCCTGATCTTATCATGAGTAGTTTATTGTATGTCTGTCCTTATTTTTTTATTTGGCATTTCAGTGACTTGGTGTAGATGTATTAATACATAAAGCATAACGGGATGGGGGGTGGGGAGCAAGTCCATGTTACCAGTTTGCAGAGTCATTCTGCATTCCAGTTACTCGAGAACATGAATCTTAGCTTTTCTGGGCCAAGGGTGGTTCCCACTTCCAAAGAAAGCATTAGAAAACGAAAAGTCTTCTATAATCTTCTCAGGTTGGACCTTTCTAAACTATTCACCATAAAAACTTGGAGGATGTCATTTTAAGTCTCTGTAACTTGGTGCAGTAAGGTGGTTGAAAGCATGGGCTTTCAGGCTACAAAAGGTAACTGGATCTAAGGTTTGAACCCAGCACTCCAGCTTTGGGAATGCTAGTTAAGTAATAGCTAGTTCTGGGGCTAAATATTATTTTTAAGGCAACATTTCATCTGTGAAATGGATAATAAAATAATCTTCATAAGATACCTTGAAGATGGAATAAAATACTATCTGTAAAGGGGCCAGCCCATAGCCTGTCACATGCTGATCATTTCATCAGTGGGTGTTATTATCTGCTCGCCTGTGAAAGGGTCATGGTAATCATCCACATGAATGCCACAAGGGGCAATACAAATCCGTCTTGGGAATACTTGTCATCTTTTGATCATCCAATGGATAAAAAATTAGGGGCAAGTCCTTGGTACCACTGTACAGCCCTAGCTTGGACTGGGCAAGAAGAGTGCAGCGTGTCATGCTCTCTGTCCCTCAACTCCTCAGTAGTAGGATCACATGCCAAGTGAAGCCTTTCTTGGCCTGGCCCCCAGGAGTGACTGTGATGGGCAGAACTCCCTGCCGACCTGCAATAGGCACGTAGACATGGGGCACTAGGGATTTCTCTGAGTGCCAGCCTGACATCTAATAGCATAAGTGACTGCTCCAGTTGTATACCTCTAAACGACATCTCAAACTGAAAGTATCCAAAGCAGTTTCTTACTTCCCTCCCCCTACAGGACTGCTCTCCACAGCCTTACCCACTTCATCGTGTGGTACCATCATCACCCTCCCAATTGTTTAAAATCTAGGGATCTTCCTGGATATTTTCCCATGTCTATTTCATCAGCAAATCTGTTCCATTTCCAAACAAAATAAAGGCTATTCACTAATCTCCATCTCCAGCACAACTACCCTAATCCAGGCCGGGGACAGTGTAATTGCCTCCTAATTCACTCTGTGCTTTTATGCCTATCTTTCTACACCTTCCCTCTGCAAAAAATCCAGAGTGATCTTTTAAAATCAAGAAGGATATCTTGTCACTCACCTGCTTAAAATCCACTCATTCATTCACTACCACATTTTTACAGATAAATTACTAAGTACAAGGTACTCTTCCTACACGCTGGGGATCCAGCAATATGAAGGCATTTCCTTTCTCATAGGTGCACATACATAAGCTCGTGAACAACTGCTCCATAGAGCAGAGAAATAAAAAGCAAGGTCATCAGCTAAAAATGAGGTGGAGGGAAAAGGTTTAGGTGGTTTAAGGTGAGAGGAGAAGGTATGGGAGGGTTGTTCTCTCTCTCCTCCTTTTTCTGTCCCTGTTCCATATACCTGAAAAGTTCTTCCCTCAAATAGTCCAGTGGCTGGATCCATCTCATTATTCAAGTCTTTCCTGACCCCCACCACCCCTCATTTAGATTACTCTTGATCATACCAATCCTGGAGTACCCACCTGAACTTGAAATCATCTCATTTCTTTTTTGGCTTGTTTACTGCTCGTCTGTTCCTCCTAACTAGAAGGCAAGCCTTAGGAGGGCAGGGGTCCTGTGTGTCCTGTTCCTGCCAAATCCTTTGCTCCTGTAACGGTACCTGGTGTATGGGAGGAGCTTGAGAGCTGATTAATGGACAAAGGCATAAATGGATTTCTCTTTATCATTTTAAAGCTTATTGATCTACACTTTTTTTTTTGATTTAATGAAGTTTTATTTTTCCAAATGTACAGTTGGTTGGACCTATTCATGCGTCTTCACCAGCAGCTGGAGCATCTCCACTCTTGGTATTTCTGGTGTAAATTACTTGAGCTCTGTGCTTTGAAACCAGTTTGATCAGTCCTTTGCTAAGGAGCTCCTGAAGGGCTGCCCTGGCAAGGGAGCCTCGAATCTTCAGTCTCTCAGAGACCACGGCTGGAGTTACAAGTCTATAGTTGGGAACTTCCTTACAGAGGGTGTCATAGGTAGCTTTGTCAAACAAGACTAAGTTATTGAGCTTGTCCCGAACTTTGCCTTTGGACCACTTCTTCTTTTTGGCCTTGCCCCCGGATTTGTTCACTGGGTCTTTGTCTTTCTTGGCGACTTTCCGGCGTCTTTCTTCTTCTTCTTGGGCATTGCGAAGCTCGGGGAGCAGCGGCGAACACTACAACCGTGCTAAGATGTCGGACAAAAAGGAAGCGCTGCTCAGAAACGGGCCCAGAAACCTCCATAATGATCTACACTTTTTCCCCCCAAGAAGGCCCAGTATTTTTGTTGAAATCAGCTGGAAACTCTTTCTAGCAAGGGCAGTGGTTCTCAACAAGGGGCAGCTCCATCCTCCAAGACATTGTTTGGCCATGTCTGCCGACATATTTTGTTGTTACACTGGGAAGTGAGAGGCATACTGTTGGCCCCTAGTGGGCAGAGGTTGTGGATGCTGCTAAATACCCACAGTGCATAGGCTACACCATTCCCCACAAACAAAGAAGGAGCCGGCCCAAAATGTCAGTAATGCTGGGGCTGATCACCCTTCTAGGGCTGAGAGTAACCCGCTCTGTGAGAACTGCTGGCCAGAACAAACTCTATGTGAAGTTAACTCCATGAGTCCCTGTGAGTTAACTCCATGGTGTACTGGAGACATAGTGCTCTCCCCAAGGCCGGGAAACTTCCCCATAGACCCTGCCTGTGGACTGCATCTTGCAGACTTCCATGGAGGGAGCATGTGCCATGAGGGAGCCACCAGACCTGCATCAGGCAAGATCAGCAATCCAGAAGATGTTCCCATTTCTTCTAGGAAAGGACACAACCCAGAGGGCAGACGTGCACTTGTAACTGTTGTTATCAGCCAGCTGAGGCCCTGGCAGCCTTGAAGTGGCCAAACATAGTGTCGTGGATGTGAAAGCACAGACCGCAGGTCTTGAAGGTCTAGAACCCAGGGATTCTCATCTCCCAAAGCCCTTACTAGTCATCAGGAGAGACCCCATTGGCGAAATATTTATTCAAGGCTTAATTACTAATAAAGGGATTCTCATCTCCCAAAGCCCTTACTAGTCATCAGGAGAGACCCCATTGGCAAAATATTTATTGAAGGCTTAATTACTAATAAATCCATGCATGGAGCCATCCCATGGAGAGACTGCACCACAGTGTGCTCTGGTCATCAGTGTCCCGTGCTTGCACTCATCAGGGGGGACACACGGGTGGGAAAGAGCAGGCACAGGGACCACAGGAATCTCCTCTCCTTCCTTCTGGGCTCCACTCTAATAAGGGCCCCATCAGCAGGATAATCAGCATGGGATCCCTGGAAGTTAGGGAGGGTACTGCCCTGTTGAGTTCCTGCTCCTGTCTACCCAGACATACTCAACCTTGTGGATTTCCTGCAGCCTAAAGCATCAGCCCTGCTTCTGGCTAGTTGGTGTCCTGAGCCCTGTTTTGAAATAGGCTGAGGATTACCCCTGAGCTGCCCTCCACCCACATAGGCCCACCATCCTGTGGCAGTCAGTGGGGATGGGGTCTGTAGGTTCATTGTTCTGTTTAACCCTCATCACAAGTATGGAATATGGGGTTTTAACTTTATATTCCTGTTGATAGAGAATAGAAAACTGAGGTTACTTGGCTCTTCCCAAATCATATTGCTAGAAAACAGAAGTGGTCTCCCACTTACCAATGAAATTAAACACTTTATTTTTTTGTCACACATGAGCCAGGTGCTGGAAATAGATTCCAGTGGAGAGGGGAGGACAGATTTTAAAAAGCA
This sequence comes from Alouatta palliata, assembly GCA_004027835.1. NCBI lineage: Eukaryota > Metazoa > Chordata > Mammalia > Primates > Atelidae > Alouatta > Alouatta palliata. The sequence continues at coordinate 46,233 of PVKV010014516.1, forward strand.
AATAATTATCATACCATAGACAGAGGCTCATGACTGGGCTCTGCTCCATTCTCAAACCCAGTGTTGTTCTGTACCCTTATACCAAACCATCCTTCAGTAGTGATCCAGGTGGGAGATAACAGTGACTTTGACCAGGGTGTAAGTGGTGCAGAGTCAACAGATTTTTGTAAGAAACAATCAATTCCTATATTATTAAAGCTACTCCAGATAAAGATAATGGAAGAAAAGAAATGTATAGTCTTATTTTATATATTAATGTAGACAAAAAACCCTAAGCGAAATATTAGCAAACTAAAACCAACAGTGCATTAAAAATATACAAGAAACCCCTTGTAGATAAATAAGAAAAACAGCAGCCTCAATAGAAAAACAGTCAAAGGATGTGGACGTATAATTTATGAAAGAGGAAGTCAGAAGCATCTGAGAAAATGCTCAAAATTATTACTAATCAAAGAGAGGCAAATACAAAATAAGGCAAATGCCAAGTATTGGTGGCGACTTAGGGAGGGGAAGCCTTGGGCACTGCTGCCAGGAGAGTGGATGTATGTGGGCATTCTGCAGAGTACAGCTGGTTCTCGTAATTGAGTTCAATTAAGTAGACACTCTGTATGACTCAGCAATTCTATCCCTTGCTGTGTAGTCCAAAGAAATCCTTACACAGCTCCCCAAGGGACATGCATACACAAGGTTTTTCATTGCAGCCCTGGTTGAGGTGCCAGGAAGCTGGAAACCACCTGGCTGTCTGTATTCTGTAGATTGGATAGGTAAATGTAGTGAGTGTACACAGCGGAGTATGGAGCAGCAGTTTAGAAACCATAGATTAGTTGTAGCCGTAGCAACATGGATGAACCTTTTAAGAAACGGTAATTAGTGAGAAAGGTAAAATGCCAAAAGAAATGTATAGCTCAGTAACATTTATTTAAAAAATGGAAATATATGCATACAAAACAATGCTATTTTGCAAGAATACATACAAACAGAAGCACAGAATCACATAGGGATGGTTTTCATCACTGGAAGAGAACCAGGAGTGGGGTGTATTAGTCAAAGTTCCAGCAGGAAACAGATGGCATCCCCAGATGAATATAACTCAAGATAGGTATATGTACAAAGGTGTGGAAGGGTGTAAGGAAACTCCAAGAAGTAGCACAGAAATCTGGAGTTACTGGAAGTAGAGCTGTTACTTCAATGCAGCCTGAAGGGAGGAAGGAGGGAATAGTTACAGGAATTTGAAGGGAAGAGAGAGTTCTCTCCCCAGGAGAGCCATAGTGGCCTTCATGGTTGAGGGACCTAGCTAGGGACTTTGAACTCATCTCCTCTCTTCCTTGTCCAGCTAGAGCTCTTCATGGGCCAATCCAACAGGAAGCCAAAGGGCAAGGAAGTCCACTGGTAGATCCACTCAAGCCTGCCTCTTGGACAGAAAGAATAGTGAAGAAGTGTATTGGGGGATTGGGTCTGGAGGGACAAATGGCAGCTGTGTGACTAATGGGCTATGAGGAAAAAGGGCTCTAGTTAATCAAATAATCAAATAAATACAAACATAGAGGGAGGGAAAATAAAGACAGTTTCCTACCTAAGAGGAATCCAGGGCCAATGGCAAAAGAAATGATTTTTTTGTTTTTTTTGAGACGGAGTTTTGCTCTTGTTACCCAGTCTGGAGTGCAATGGCGCGATCTCGGCTCACCGCAACCTCTGCCTCCTGGGTTCAAGCAATTCTCCTGCCTCAGCTCCTGGAGTAGATGGGACTACAGGCACGTGCCACCATGCCCAGCTAATTTTTGTATTTTTAGTAGAGACAGGGTTTCACCATGTTGACCAGGATGGTCTCGATCTCTTGACCTCGTGATCCACCCGCCTCAGCCTTCCAAAGTGCTGGGATTATAGGCGTGAACCACCGCGCCCGGCCAAGAAATGAATTTTTTAAACCATGTATTGATATTCTACACTGTGTCTGTTTAACACAGGTAAATTTGTTTTGTAGGCTCATATTTATCATATTTACCATAAAGTTGGTCAGTTAACACGTAAATGAAAACACCAGTAGTCTCCAATAATAGTAAAATTTTGGAAATATAACCTTTGAGTATGCAAGTTTTTATTAGATATTTCAGAAACAGTTTTACATGAAATTTCTGAGTCAAGCTTTTATACAATTCTTGCAGGCCTGAAGCATCCCCTGGGACCCTAGTGTTTTAGGGCCAGAGTTTAAAAATTACTTTCTTGAATGAATGCATATCTCTCTGTGATTATCTAATTCAAGCCATCAATCTCCATAATGTCTCCTCTCTTTCAGCTCCAGCCTTTGATTAATCCAAATTTCTCCTAGTTTCTTTTATTACAGAGTATTAATGTTTAAAATACCATAGTCTATAAGAGTGCAATTACGTGGCCTCTGGAAAATTCTACTCCTTCTTCCACTTGAATGATGAAGTCTCTGAAAATGACTTGACCATAATGTAATCAGAGGATAGGCCTTCTTCCTTCCAATCCCACCTTTTCCCACAGTTGGATGTTAAATGTGGTGTTTGTGAACATCACTGGAATTTGCTAGGCAAGACACAGTGAAGTCCAGGCTTTGAGATCAGCAATGACTTCATGAGGCCTGAGGCAATGACAAAGAGCCCCAGGTAAGGTGGCTTCCATTATGGGTGCTTCCCCTAGACACCGCAGGGAGGGCCCAGGTCTCGGTAAGGTCCACAGGCTAGCTCTATTCAAAGCGAGAGTCTGGCAACAGACAAAACCCATACATAGTTCAGACAAACTGAACACATTGTCTGTATGCTCATATAGAGGAAAAGACTGTCCCGAGGCTGGGAAACCATGCCACACAGATCTCAGGAGGAGTAAAAGAGGCCTTGCAATGGGAGATCAGAAACACCAGGCTCTTTGAAGGCAATTATGAGTGGGCTTTGAAGGCAAATATGAGGGACAAAGACAGAGTAGACAGAAAAACAGCTGCTCTGCAATGCGTGGACTTCTGAGGCCAGAAGAACAAGCTGGGATCCAAATGAGGATGGAAAGCAGGCCTGGGGAAGACTTGCCTCACCCCAAATTTGAGTGAGCGCCGCCTCTTCTGTGGAAGGTGTAGCTGAGAAATCTGGGCTTAGGACAGGTTTCTTGCAGGCATTTCTATCCAGCTCACTTGATTGCTCCATGGTTTCTCTGAGTCTGCTTTCTGTGTTCTGTTTTTTCCTGCTTTTAGGGAAAAATTATCATTGTGTCTTAGCATATTCAGGCTGCTAGAACAAAATATCATAAACTGGGTGGCTTAGAAACAACAGAGATTTATTTCCTGCAGTTCTGGAGGCTGAAAAGTCTAAGATCAAGGAGCTGACCGATCGGGTGTCTTGGGAGGGCCCGTTTCCTGGGTCATAGATGGCGCCTCCTAGTTGTATCCTCATATGGCAAAAGGGGCAAGGCAGCTCTCTGAGGCTTCTATTATAAGGACACTAATCCATTCATGAGAACTTAGCCCCCAAGGGCTAATCGTCTTCCAAAGGTGCTGCCTTCTACTGCCATCACATTGTAGTAGGGGTTAGGATTTCAGCATACACAAGCACTCAGACTTTGTAACCCTTTCAACCCAATCAACCTTTGTAACCCTTAATGTCTGTGGCTCCTTCCACAACCAGATATTGTATAGACAAGGAGATGGGGACTCTCAGAGGTCCTGCTACTTTGATGCTGGAAGGCCCCACAGCATCAAAGGAAGCAAAACCCGGAGAGATCTAAGAATCTGGGGCCTGACAGCAAAAAGGCAAAGTTTGGCCTGACTGTGGAGGCTGGCGGCATCTTCATGGGTACCTGGATGGTTCCTTAAGGTAAAGGAGGGTCCTGAGAAGGAATGTCCGAGGCCAGCCTGGGTGGTTCTGCCTTCCCTGGCTTGGCTCACTTACCAACCATAAGCCGCTTAAATGATGGTTAAGTGCGCCTGTTGTCTTCAGTGAGCACTGGCTGTGAAATTTTAATGTGTTGGTAGTTCCTAACCTTGTGGAGGAGGGGGAGTTTCTAGAACTCATAGCATACCTTGTACAAACCACGGAATAGTGATTCACAGTAAATCACTGTGAAATCAGTATTCACAGTGAATTTCATGTGGGAAAAGACCATGTCTGTACTGTCCCTTTAACTCTAGTATAGTGACTTGCACCTAGTATATGCTAAATAAATATTTGTGGAAGGAAAAAAGGAAGGAAGGAGGGAAGGAAGGAAGGAAGGAATGGCGGGGGTGGTGGCTCACACCTGTAATCCCAGCACTTTGGGAGTCTGAGGCAGGCAGATCGTGTGAACCCAGGAATTGGAGACCAGACTGGGAAACATCATGAGACCCCCATCTCCACAAAAAAATTAAAAAAAAAATAGCCAAGTATGGTGGCATGTGCTTGTAGTCCCAGCTACTAGGGAGGCTGAGGCAGGATCACCTGGGCCCAGGATGTTGAGGTGGCAGTGAGCTGTGATCACGCCACTGCACTCCAGCCTGAGTGTCAAAGTGAGGAAACCAAAACACACACACACACTCACACACTCACACACACACAAAACACAAAAATACAAAAAACAAAAAGAAGAAAGGAAAGAAGGAAGGTAAGAGGGAAGGAAGGAGATGAGAAGAGGAAATCAATTAAACCAGAAGTAACATTCTGCTGAAGTTACTTTCTAATCATATTTCATAGATTTCCTTATTGTTTTGCTTTTGTGCTTAATCATATTGACTCATCAATACTTGCTAGCAAAACAATCAGCAGTAGGGAGGCAAAATTTTAAGAAAAATTTTGGAAGGAAAACTTAAAATTCCAAAGATCAACTTTGATCACTTCATTTTTCCAGTGCTCCGTTTTAGTCTAGGTCAACATGTTTTGTGGCAGAGGTGGAAAATGACTGCTCTCAGTAGATAAGTTGGCACTCGAGTAAAGCCACAGCTCAGTTGAAGTCTACAGATATTTATTCAACACCTGTGTTGTGTAAGGGACGTGCGTTGGTAGAGGGGTGGGGCTGACACCTTCCAAGAGTAAGTCTAGAAGTAGAAGGCAGCCTGTGGTTATTCCTGAGAAACACAGCATCCATTCATTCTTCAACTATTCTTCTTTCCATCCATTTTTTTAAAAAATGCATTCACCCATTTAGTTTTTCATTCATTCAACAAATACTTATAAAGTTTCAGGCGAGGTGCTGAACTCTGGAGATACAAGTAATAATTAACCTAAATGAAGTAGGTGGAAGCTTGAGGTGATTCCAGAACAGGTGTTCACAACCTGCGCACATTGTCATCGCTTGAGAACCTTTACGAGCCTGGCTCCGATGCCCAGAGGTTCCGATTTAGTTGCTGGGGGCTGAAGCCCGGGCACGGAGCTTTTTGAACACCCTCCAGTTGATGGGCTGAGCACTCTAACATGTAGCCAAGGTTGAGAAATCTTGCTTTAGGAGGATGAGTTTGACTTGATTGATCAGATAAGGGGAGAAAAGATAGTCCAGAAACAAACAGATACAAGGGCACAAAAACACAATACAGTAAGTGTGGAAGACATATGAAGAGTAGACATCGTTGGACAATGAAGTCTGAGCTGGGCACAGGAGAGACAAGCTGGTCTGCTGTAATAGATGAGAACAAGGTGCAGAGGGAGAGCCCAGGGAGGTCCATCCTTTAAGCCAGGAGGATTTGAAAAGACCACTTAGGGAAGGTTGCATTTAAGTCCCTCCCCTGAAGGACAGCTAGGATTTGACAGGTGAAGATGAAATGAAGTCTCTCCAGGTGGAAGGGAGAGAAGAGATGGGCTAACCTTGTGCTATGTCTGGTGTAGCTGGAGCCACAAGTTCCTGGGTCAAGAGTGAGGTCTAAAGCAGTGGGAAGGAAAATGTATGTGTCCAGTATGTACTATTTTGTTTTTGTTTTGCAGGAAGAGTCAAACTATTTTTGAGAATGAGTAAATGGTGGACAATGCTTTAAAAAAAAAAGATTGGAGGAGTGATGGGAAAGACCTAAGTTAGATCACAGGCTTAGGAATTTGGATTTGTAGCTTAAGGCAAGGCAGAGCCATCGAAAGTTCGCTTTGGAGGAGGGGAACATCAAGACGGTGTTTGAGATGTAGAACTACACGGCAGCGTGGAGAAAGGGTGGCAGGTGGAAGAGTCTGAAACGAGGCTAATGGATAATTTCTAGGTTGTAGACTTTGCATGTCTGTAGTGCAGTTAATGGGCACATTATTTTAGTCTAAATGAGTAAGAGACATTTTCTTACCCTTTAAAACTCAGAAGCTGATTTAAGTGAGGAGTCATTTCAAAGATCAATTTTCAAATTGTTGTTGGTGGAAAGCAGTTTGTGGAGGTGGAGATGAGGGTGACAGGGTAGAAACAGACTTGGGTTTTTATGAAAAATACCACTGCCTAAAGAAATGGAGCAATTAGCAGAAGATGAGAATCTCAATTCTGTTCCAGGAAGGCAGGGGCCCTGGAGCTCACGGAGCCTCCCCCTCAGCCCTCAGGCAGGACTGGGCACTGGGGAGATATCCCCAGACAGCTGCCTGATCCCCACAAATATCTCACAGTGGAAAACAAAAAGCAGACAACTCTAACCCTTCCCTTTCCAGCTGAAACACTGAAAGAAAGAACAAAGGGGAAATGGGTTTGCCCTGCCTCCAAGTCTGGGGGTGCTAAGCCCCCGACGCTGCAGGTTAGGCCCTGCTCTGTCCTGAGCCCACCCGGAGCAGGACAGGGGCCCTTTGATAATAAACGCCCACAGTGGTGGGAAGGGTGTCTGTCTGGAATTTAGCTGGGGAGTGCAAGGCTGACATTTCACCAGATATGCCACTTGCTAAAACACTGAAATGCTTTCTTAGGAATTGGAAAATTACTGCTGAGTCTAAAGGCCTTGCATAAGCCTGACTGTCCCGGCCCCTCCCCTGGGACCTCCTGGGACACCCCAGACCTTGTTCACAGTCTAATACCAAAGGGTCATCGTTCCTGGCATAGTAGGGGGCTCCAGGCTTAGTTACCTGCATAGTTACCTGCGCAGGTGCCCTACTGGTTGTGCATTTATGAATATCAGCCTGTGAGTAGTGGCCCAGGCCTTCCTGAGAGCTTCTGTCTTGTCGTCTCATTCCCCACTGGATAGAAGCAGTCTCTGGAGCCAGAACACTGACCCTTGCAGAGTCCTTCCTTGCCTCCTTTCCTGGAGCCTGGCTCTGCCTCCACCCCACTCCACCAAGGCCCCACCCCCATCTCCTATCACCCATCACCAACCTGGATCTGGCTTTGAGTTTAATTGGCTCTTCCTTCTCCAGGTACCACTGCCAGCGATTACAGTATTGTCCCAGATCTAAAGTGTGACTTAGGCCTGGCCAGCACTGCCTCAGAGCACATACTCAACTAGGTCTCCTGGTCAGCCTCCCACCCATGACTCTCCCCATCCAGGCTTCATCCATTCTGAATTCCTATTCCAACACCATCAGCTAGTGGCTGCTGGAATACCAGCATACCCAGCGGCCAAGTACTTCTGAGTGGGGACAAATGCAGTGTCATATAGGACAATCTCAGTGGTGAGAAGGAGCCTGTCACTCATGGCAGTTAATGAAAAACTGAGAGGCAGAAGGGTTAAGGCTGAGGCCTTGGTATTCATGCTACCACTATGGGCTGGGTGAACTTCTCTGAGCCTCGGTTTCCTCATCTGTAAAATGGGGGAAATTATGCTATCCTGCCAAGGTTGAGATGAGCACTGAATAATATGTAAAGTACTTGGCAAGTAAAACTGTTTAATAAATGAGAGCTGTCATTATTTCTCATATTTCTTTCCTTTTCCGGTAGCTGCTAGGCCTCTGTTTCCTAAGCCCCATTCAGACCAAGCCTCAGGAACAGCATATTGGTCTTTACTTCCCAACTCCACCCCAACACCAACAAAGGATTTTGGTTCAGGATTTTAGCCCTCTGACTCTTTCCTCTCTTGGTCACCTTACTCATCAGACTCAAGCTCTGGCCTCTGGCCATGCTGCTGGCCGTGGCAGACATTGCTGAGTGCCTACCCAGTACTTTTCTTCCTCTCCTGCTTATGAACAGATCCCTGCTTTTGATCAGAGCAGTAATCTACCTAGCTAAAGTACTCACCTTCCCAGAGTCCCTTGCAGGAGGGTTGGTCAAGTGTTTATCTAGCAGCTACTTATGTTGCTCTTGCTGCAGGCAAGGCATGGTTCTAAGCACTTTGCAATTTATTCCTCAGAATTTTTCTAGGAGGGAGGTACTATAATTCCTGTTTTATCTGTAAGAACACTGAGACACAGAGAAGTTAAGTAAGTAGGCTGAGAACACGCAACTGTGAAATGGTGGAGCCAGGATTTGAACCCAGTCAGTTTTTAGAGTTAGTGCTTTTATCTGCTATGCTTGGCTACTTCCAGCCAATACAGATTGGATTTCTGAGAAACTCTGTGCTCTGCTGACATGGCTGTTACATTTTTCTTGCTTCTTTCTGCCTCTTTTTCTGGCCAGGAATGCTGATGAGAGGCACGAGGTAGAGCCACCGTGCTCTTATGGTCATGAGGTGTGGCAGGTATGGTAGAGCCTGCGATACGAGCTGCTGCCTCCTCTGGGAGGCCTCCTTAGGTTCCTTGTTATAGGGGACAATCACCCCTTATTTGGTTTAGCTGCTGTAGTTGGGTTTCTGCAGCTGAATGATAAACCTTACCTGATACCCTGGCCCCCATCTCCTGAAAGGGGAAATGTCACGTGGGTCACTCACAAGAGAAGGTTTTTCAGGACACAGCCTGCTTCAGGCTCACATCCAGTGCGGGGAGTGACCCCTCAAGTGACCAGTTGCAGTGCTATTTATCCACACAGCGAGCTGAGAGGCTGAGAGCATCATTATAGCCTTTCCCAAGCTACTCCAAGTTAGCCATCAGTGGTGGTAATGGACAGGCTCCATGAGACTTCTCTGACCTGGTCAGAAAGATGCTGGCTCCATTCTCTTTGCTGCTCTGGGTCTCAGTATAAGAGGAGCATTGTATGGTGTGGGGAGGATCCATTTAAGCAATATACAAATAATCAGAGAAAAATCAGGAAGATCAGCCAAATAGACCCTTAGTCAGGAAAATAGAATAGCTTCAAGCTTTGTCTCCTAATTACCTGGCAGGATGCCTAGCACATAGTGTCAGCTCCATACATTTCATTCATTCATTTGTTTCAATTTAAGGGTAGAGAAAAGAATTCATGCATGGACATGACAAACAAAATATGTAATACAAAAGGGAAAGTATAAAATCTCTCTCGATTCTAGTTATCTTTCTGTTGCCAAATTTTTGCGTATCTTTTCAAAAATAGTCTATGATTGTATAAGTTTAATCAGAGAGACTAGACTAGGCTATATTAATAACCCAAATAATAGTGACTCAAATTAACAACAAACATAGTTTATTTCCCATTTGACCCATCCCATTACCACATGACCACTGTAAGTTGGTGAGATGCTCTGTTTCCCCAAATGCCAGTCACTATGCCAGAGGAAAAGAGCAAACTGGAGGGTCCCACAGCAGCAATAAATACTCTAACCTGCAAATGACATGCTCCACTTCTGCTCAAAACTCATTTGCCAGAATGAGTCACATGGCCCCTACCAACCACAATGGGAACAAGACATCCAATCCAACCACATGCTCAGAATGGGGAGATCCAGGGTGGTCTGGTGAATAGCACCATTGATGGCACACATAGTTTTGCATTTAGTTTTTGTATTTTGAAAACAAAGTGCTTGGAATACTGCCCGGCTCATCAGTGTTTGCTATGATCATTTTTTACCTATATTATTTCATCTATTATAATGTATATTAAATATGAAATGTTTACCTATAGAGCCTTCTCATTCAATGGATGTCTATTCAGTGAGAGAATGCAATTTCAGCCCTGTTTTTTGTTTCCCTGGTGCTACGGGGGAATAGAGAGGACGGGGAAGCTGTAGCTTAGGAACTCAGTAAATGCAACACAGACGCAGCACGGCAGACAAAGGCTAGGCCAGTTTAGGGGAGAAAGATGTGTGTATTGGACTTTCTGGCAAAATTCCCACACTGCGCTGAGCCTCAGGACCTGTCGCCAGCTCTGCGTTTGATGGCCTTCTGGGTCCACGTCATGATGAGCACTACTGGGCTGACTTGTGTTTTTTGCCTGGGAAAGAACGGAAGCTGGCATGCTACCAAGGCTCTCCCGGCCTCTTGGATCAAGCTCCTCCAACCATGCAGGACAACCACACAGAGCCCTTTAAAAGGCACTTGTGATGATTTAATTAAATCTGACAGATTTTTCCGGAAAAAAAAAACTGCTCACTGGAGCCCTCAACCTTATTTCCCATGTATTTTTTTCCTGCTTCTAAAGGTTAACAGCAGAATTAACTCCTTCGTTCACCCTCAGAACTGTATTCAGATTGAGCATCCCAAGAGAACATCCCTTTCTCTCCTTTTGAATGAACGTACTCCATTTACTTTGCCAGAAAAGGAGAAAATATATGCAGGCAGCAATCTGTCATTGTCTGGGTAAGAGAACTTAGAATATCTCCCAGTATCAGTGTGAACCTCTGAAGCTAACGTGCGTTCAGGCTGGTATTTGATGGCAAAACGTCTGCCGCTTCAGCCTGGAATGGCCCTTGCCATCAGAATCTAACTCTGGGGACGACACAAGGGTCTGTGAACAGGGATGTCCGAAGCCACCAGTGTGTGATGGTGGGAGTGGCCTTGGGATAAGGCTGCCTCCGAGTTGGTGGGCCATGTCTGGAGAAGAGGTTAGTGCTGAAATGACATGGGAACTGTACCATTGCTAAGCTGGATTCAGCCTGGCTTCCGCTTCCCGCCAGTGAGTGGGTTGTTATTAACAGGCTCATCTGAATGGGGAAGGAGATGAGTAGAAAATTAGCACTGGGTGAACAACTGCATATGAAATGATCTCCCCTGGTTCCCACATGAATTCTGAGTGTTCAGCCTGGTACTACCTACGAAAACCGTTTTATTGAGGGATTTGACTGCAGTCACGTGACTTGTAAGCAGCAAGGCTTGAACCAGGGTCTTTGGACGTCTTGTCCAGTGTTTTCTCCACTCTGCCTGTTCACCCCCTGCCTCTACTTCCCCAAGGCCTTCTCAAGACCCAGGGCATTTTCATACGGCCCTGATGTCTCTGCTATGGTAGCTTTGCATGATCTACTCTTCCCTGTAAGAATTCCTCTCGTTTGGTTCACTGTTTCTCCACTGCCAACCCTTGAAACTTATCTGTCCAGGACCAAATTCTCCCAGGACCTTGTTTTCTAAATCTAAGGGAATTATCAGGATTTTACCGCCCCAAATTGGTGCTTTTCACTGGGCAGAAGAAAGGCACTGTGCCTGCGCCCCAGTGGGAAAGGTTAGAATTCCCAGGGCATGGGGGAGAGAGGTGCAGACTGAAGAAACTGTTCAAACAATATTAGTCTGCCGTTGGTCATCATGACACCTGTGTACCTTGAAATTCCAAATAACTCGAAAGAAGGCCCTGAGATTTTTATGTTTGTCAAAGGAGGACTTTCATTTGGAAATACTGGAAATGCTGATATAACTACCATGATTTGTGTGGTTCCGACTGGTGTCTATATTTTAAAGGAGCCTTGGAGACATGGGCCAGAAATCTCAAAATATGCCTCTAAAACAGGCTCTCTGGCTCCACTGGGGACGGTCTTTTATCAGAGTGGCTCTCCTGTCCTTTCTGGCCGCACCGTTAATGGACACTCAGGTCTTCGGATGGAGGTGTATAAGCTCGCGCTTTCTCACCAACAGCCCGCAAAGCCTTTACAAGTGGCAGGAGGGCCACTTCCGCAAATGTGGCATGGCCTCTCATCTTTTATCCTCTTTCTTCATGGGAATTTTCAGAGCCAAAAGATCTCAGTGGTGGCAGCAGGTTGAAAAACTGGTAAGAATCAAGAAAGACTCAGAAAATATTCTGAACAAAATGTCTGTGTTCCAGGATGATATTGAGAAATACGTGGTTCCTCCCATGCTCATTTTCCTGGGACCTTCTTCCCATTCCTGACATGAGAGAGGAGATACCGGCGGCCTCAAGGATGAGGCGGCCCAGGAGCCAGAAGACAAAGACACCAAGTTCCTAGCTTTTCAAATAAAACCAGCAAATGAAAAACTGCTGTCCATACCTAAGGGAAGAAGATTTAGTAGAATGACAGATAGTATTTTCCCCACCTGAGAGTTTAAAATACCTTTGGGTTGCAAGAGAAAGAAGAATTGGAAATGAAGTGTGAGTGTGAGTGTGTGTGTGTGTGTGTGTGTGTGTGTGTGTGTGAGAGAGAGAGAGAGAGAGAGAGAGAGAGAGAGAGAAAAGGAAGGAAGGAGAGGGGTTTTAATTCTAAGGTATACTTCAAGGATGGGACTGTGTTATGAGTTGAACTATCTCCCAAAAAGATGAGTTGAAGTCCTAACCCCTAGTACAAGTGATTGTGACCTTATTTAGAAATAGGTCTTCCTGATGTAACCAAGTTAAGATGAGGGCATGCTGGATGCGGGTGGACCCTCACCCAGTGATTGGTGTTCCTGTAAGAAGAGTAGGCTTGGACACAGAGAAACAGACACAAGGGAAGGCCAAATGAAGACAAAAGCAAAGATTGAAATGATCTATTCCTAAGTCCCAAAACCCCAAGAATTGCCGCAAGCACCAGAAG